>PVHT020000105.1:18227279-18359277 GCA_004024745.2 Catagonus wagneri
CTTCTGGCATTTTTAAAGCTACAAATCCCACACATTCCTAAAACCACACCGGCCCATAACCAGAGCTAAGGGTCAGAGTGAGTTCTAACTGCAGCTCAAGTGGAACTGGAGTGAGAACCCTTGCCTCTCTCCAGGTCTTAAAACAATTCTTTCTGAAGGACAGTTAAAGATTTTTCTAAAGCCTTCAAAAATGAGGCCAAGAGTGGACTGCATTTATCCCACTCTACCAGAATTTTCTCATCTTTGGATGTAGCTATCTCTGGATTTTCCTAGAAGATCCTGTTAATCCACATCTACATATGGGAAACAGTTTGTATAGTCAGAGGTAAGGAAGAAGTTGAAAAGGGGAAACCAAACAGTCTGTAAATCAATGAAGCTGATTCCAAGTCCTCAAAGTGAGCTCCAGGGCCATCTGTATTAGGAGTATAGACTCGCTTGCCATGCTGAGATCCTGATTCTCTAGCCCCACTGAGACATACTGAATCAGAACTCTCAGGGGAACAGACTGAAAAGGGTAGCAAATGTCACCAGCTGATTGATCCTTTCTGTTTGGAGCCCAGGAATCTACGTTTTTAACCACAGGGCCAGGCACAAGCAATGGGGCCAGGCACAAGCATGAACCTGTATTTGCCATGTTACATTGAATGTATCTATCATTTGTTTTCTTTGTTTCTCCTGAGAAAAAGTCATTGTCCACACTCTTATCCTTCCATTTATTCTTCATTGTTTTGGAAATAGACTCTTCGCTATGTTGCCATGTTCTCTCACCTTCTGGGGTGCTGGTCTGAAGAGGCTGTTTCTCTTCCAAACTTTGCAGAAGGGGCTTCTGCTATCCTGATGGCAGTGATGTCCCAGGAGCATAGGGCTGGGACCCAAAAGACCTCGTGACCTTGACTAAGTCCTTCTACTTTTCTGAGCACTAGTTTCCTCATAATTTGAGTTTCCTAAACTCCAGGAACACTGCCACATGGTAAATGTTCAAATCTTCTAATAATGCCTACAGAAGTGAGGCTGTAGAAGAAAGAGAAGAGGAAAAGAGAAAAGGCTGGAAAATATGTTTGGCCAGCTAACATTCTTTTCCAGCAGTTGGGGAAAATGGAACTAGAAGGTCTTCTTACAGTACTTTTTAGGTTACAGCACCCTTTCTCCCTACAGCTGGAAAGAGTGTTTACCATGAATACCTACAGTGGCCTTGCTGCGGGCAGTGTGATTCCAGAGGAGCCTGCAGTGTGAAAAAGGCCAGGAGAGGCAGGGGTCCCAAGTCTAGGAAGGGTCGCTGAACTGCTGACGGATTGACTTTTAGCCACTTCTTTTCTCCTGAATGTACTGGCGTAAATATTACTGGGGTATTTCTTGCCTTTTTTGTCCATTTTTCAGACACTGTAGAAAGAAGGCAATTGAAAAGCATAACATCCCGTTTTGTTTTCATTCTGCAGTTCCAAATTCCATAAAGAATAAAAATCAGAGAAGAAACAGAGACCTGGGAGGAAGTCTGCATCACTGGAGCAAACGAGAGGAATACAACAGGTGGCATACAGCAGGTAGTAGGTAGGAGTGTGCGGGACAGTAAGGCCGCCTCTGCTGGCATCCATTGCACAGCCCTCCCAACCTCGCCTACCGCGTCGGTTGCCTCTGCCATGTAGGCCTCCAGCGATTCCCAGAGACTCCCCTCTGGCCCTGCCAAAGTGTGGGGACACTCCTGTTTCCTTTCAGTCCTGGGAAAGCAGCATTTGATTTTTCCCAAAGGAGTTTTTCTAGCAAACTAATGAAAAATGAAACCAATTTTCCATAAACATATAACAGCATGAGAGAGCCTTAAGTCCAGATCTCCTCAGCTGACTTTAACTCGCTGCCTACCAAGTTTGGTTTGGTTTTTCTGTCACAGATCCTGGAGAACTAGACCCAGAATCACCCTCTCCTGCCTGAAAACTGGGTGCTAAACAAACACTCCATCTCCCAGGCAGAGTCAAGTTGAGTTTGCCCTATTTCTAGGCCAGGTAGGAATCTTAACGCTTTCTGAACATCATTTCCCATGCCTTCCTAGAGGGAGAGGAGGAGGGAGGAGGCCTTTGGAGACAAGAGGTCAGGGTGCAGGTTCCCTGCTGTCACTGACAGTCCCTGTGACCTTGCACAAGCTACTTACCTGTTACTTATCTCTCAATTTCCTTCTATTAAGATGAGGTAACAGTGCTGATTTCATGAACTGCTGACAAGATTTTTTTTTTAAATGCCACCACCTAGGACAGCCTTTCTCCTTCATCACAGGGCACAAGTCCTCAGGTCCACCTATCATCCTGGTTCCTCAGCATGTAATTGTGCTCCCTTCTCTCCCCTCTGGGGGGTTCCTGCATTTGCCCATGACTATAACATGAAGAACGCATTCATGATGAATGGAAGGAAAAGCAGAGCAGCATCAGGCGTCCAGCTAAGAGAGAGTAAGTCAGAATGAGAAAAAATGGGGGCCTAAACTAGACGATGCCCTTGAAAATGCAGGGTGGGTGTGGAAAATCTGATGATAGCAGGATCTAATTGAATGTACACAAGGAAAACAGTAGAAGAGAGGATCAGTTGTGGCAGGGAAGGAAGAGCAAAGCATTTGGAACCACCAAGACACCTGGTTTCAAGGTTCCAATTCTGTCAGTAACTAATTTTATAAACTCTGGGAAGACATTTTACCTCTGAGTCTCATTGTCCTTTCTAAAACAAGGTTGGAAATACTCACAAATTAAAGGAGAAAAGTATTAAATGCCTGAAACCTGATAGAATGGGCAATTATTCAATAATGGTTACTTTAATATGTTACCATCTTGAAGTCTCTTATCTCTCTTGTGACTGTTTCTTCATTGGTAAAGGGTCAGCCTAAGTGAACCATATAAGCCCTTCTAGCTCAGCGTATTTTGTACTCTCAAGAAATGATGAGTTTGGTTGGTACATGCTGAGTGCAGGCTGGTATTCCTGTGGAAAGTTTCCCAGTCAAGTTGCTAGTACAGATTAAAACCACCAGAGAAGTAGCTGTCAAAGGGTCACTAAAAGCCCCTAGAAGGTATTGTGGGAATTCGTAGGCATGTTTGGTTGTCAAAACAATTGGAAGGCACTACAGACATTAGAGGACTGGAACCAAAGATGTCACAGCATGTACAGTGTATGCAGTATAAACATAACAATGAATTGGCCTGTGTGACTTTCACATGTTCCCGCAGAAATCCAAATAGGGCAGTGGTTCTCAAAGTATGGTCCAGGGATCCCTGAGACCCTTTCAAGGGTAGTCAAGGTCAAAACCATTTTCACAGTAATACCATCATATCATTTAACTGTTTTACTGAGTCAACACTTGCAACAATGAAAGAAAAAGAAACAGCAGGTATAAATGTTGGTGCCTTGCAAGAATCATGGTGGTAGCATCAAACTGTACCATACCAGTGACCACTGCGCTCTTCATTAGCATGCACTCACAGTTACACAATCAAACAAAACAAAACCCTCCATTTTCACTTAAGAATGCCATTGACAAAACAATAACATTAACTTCATTAAATCTCAGCCCTTGAGTATACACCTTTTTAATATTCTGCCTGACAAAATGCTACATTTCAAAATACAAATTTGTTCGTATTGTAAGCTTACTTAACCACATTTTTCAAAGAACATCATATTTACTTAAACAAATGACAGGCGGACAAACTATGATTATTCACATGTGTCCTACAGGCCATTTTCTCAAAAATGAACATTTTTTTTCATTTCCCAGAAAACAACTAAAATGTACATGTTGCCAATGATAAAATTTAGCATTCAAGCAAAGATTAGAAGGCAATGTTGCACCTACCACCATGAGCTTAACAGTCTCCCAATACTTAAAGACTTCTTCTAATGACATTAGTGGTAATATTAATGAATGTGATTTATTTAATGATTTTATATGATGAGATATGTCAACATTTGGAAGATCTTTACAACTCATTGAGCCCAATACTTTACAAATAACCAACGTATGATGTCACAAAATGAGATACAGTAAAAGATCCATTCAAAGAGCAAGAGAGGCCAATGGATTTTAATGTAACAGAGTGCATGATATTCATTTATATGATTTCAGATTCCACCCTGCAACTAGCCTCTAAGTAACTATCTCTTGCTGAGTTTTATATTTTATCAGAGAATAATGTCCATGAAATATTTGCAAAGTCTATTACAACAGTCCTACCTTTTCCAACTATATATCTGTGTAAGACTAGGTTTTCTCCAAAACTTCAAGCAAAATAACATATCACAGCAGACTGATTATAGAAGTACATGTGAGAATCTTGCTGTCTTTGATTAAGCCAGACATTACAGAGATTTACGAATCTGTCAAACAATGCCACTCTTCTTACCAAATTATCTTTTGTTTTGGAAGATGTAGTTATTTTTAATAAAATTGTTATTTATGTTAACATGTAATGAGATTGTTATTTTTAGATAATAAATATTGTTAAAATTTCTCAGTTTTAATTTCTAATATAGTAAGTGTCAATAAATATTTGAACAGATGAACAGATGCTCTTGAGATCCTCACTAATTTTAAGAGTATAAAGGGGTTCTGAGACCAAAAAGTTTGAGAGGCACTGATGTAGGAAAACTTCAATTTTCTAAGCTTAGAAAACATCTAAATCTCTTTTGTATACAAATGCAAAGAAATTTTTGTATTTCCTAATGTTTATCAACGTCCTGAAATACAATTGCCATGTAAGTCAAAGGTATGCTGCTTGGTTTAAAACTTGACCAAGAACTGTTGACCATTTCACAAAGTTATACCACCAACGGCAATCCTAGGCATGATATTAGAGTTGCCAATATAGTACACTTGCATTTCCTGGCTTTGTAGTTGTGCTATCCCTGAGATTTTTTTTGGTAAAGTGCTAATATTTGACACTTCACTTCTGCTTCAGCTGTGCCCAAGGATTTTACATACTGAAATATACATCATATTGTTACTTTTCTTTCTTTCTTTCTTGTAATACCATTAAGGCATTTTATTTTTTAAATTATGTATGTAGGTTATTTATATTATTTATGAATTTCATAATAATAAAAAGGTCAATACAAAATATTTGTTATGAAAGAGGCATTGAGTGTTACCGTTGAGAATCAGTCCTCTAGGAGATAAAGGCTGATGTGAGATTTCAGCTTTATCTACATAAGGGGATAGCTAAAACCATGGGCAAAAGCCAGCTTATGAGATGTCTGGTTCAGAGTGCCATATCTTTAAAATTGATGGAGGAAAACTGGATAGAGGACATCACACAAGAACACTGCTCATTAAAGTGTGTCCAAAATTCCCCTTTGTCTATCTCAAACTCTAATCTCCCATTTGCCCACCAACTCCGGTGCATATCCTTTTCCTCCTTGGACCTGTCTTATCAACTTGCTTGAATCAGTAGATACTGCAGCTCACCTCCAAAGCCCATTCTACCAGCCACACTTTCTTGGATACCGAGCTCTACTTCTACCGGACTTTAACTCCAGAAAGCCCTCTTGATATCTGACCATAGAAACAAGAGAGGTCAAAGGGGGAAAGTATAAAAAAAAATGTAAAAAATGAACTTCTTTCATAAGACAAGAGGTTATATTCCTACTACCCAGGACCTCCCAGTCTCAGTTAAGCCTTTGTTTTCTCCCTCCCATGAATTCTGAAATTCATTCAACTTCACATTTTTATAAAATTGCAAAATGTCTCACTTTCTTACCCATGATTAAAATCTAGCTGTTTATTTATAGGGCCATTTGTTGCTGAAATCTCTCCTTTAAAAAAATAATAATTGCTTCTTCAGATGGCTTTCTTCTATCTGCCAGAAGATGTCATTTTGGGATGAGGCCATTCAAACTTGCTCAAATCTGAGCAATAACTCAACTAAAATGAGGTCAATGTAAATGACTACCCACAATGGGGAAAAAAACTGTTAAATTAAATCCAGAGTAAGTACCAACATATCATGTAGTGAGAGTTACATGTGTCAAATGAAGGAGCGTTATGAGAATTGATGAGTCTGTTATTAAAAATGCTTTGGGATTCTTGGATGAATGGCATTGCTGAAAGTTGGGGGGGGGGTAGGGCTGGCATTTTCAGACTATAGTTATATCAAGGCCTTGTAACAGAGTCTGGGGAAATATAGAGAAGGCAATGGGAGAACTTAAAACATAATTTTATTGACATGTATTTAACAGACCAAAATGTGTGGGCAGATGCCAATGCCTACTTTGCAAAGTTCTACAAAGAGTAACATAAGCCCATCTGAGAATCTCAGCATGATGCTGGAGTCTATGAAAGAAACACTGAAACACTGGGACAATAGCAAGACCTAATTTAGAACAAATTTATTCTTACTCCCCACAATGGTTTTGGTAGCTGGCAGATGTCAAAGATGGAAAATATCAAGGAATTCTCCGTTGGGTAAAGTACAGATCTAACCAGAGGCAGTGACAGGATTCCAATGCCTGATGCTGTCATAGATAATGGCAAGTGTAGTCAATTGCCTTCTTGTTTCTAAATGCCTATAGGTCTCAAATGTGTTTCCAGATGACTGAATTTTTCTTTTATTTTTCATCTGGAAGTTTACACATTGTAAAATGGACAACTGAGATCATCCTGTTCTTTGGAATCTGTATAACATTGTCAAAAGTCTTACATCTCTCTTGCAAAGTCTAACACCCTCCATAGCTCTCTCTGACTTCCCAGGGACTGTCTTCATGGTCCTGTTTGACCATGAGCTCCTGCTGCAGCTGGACCCTCTCTCAGTCTTCTGGTACTGTGTGGCCCTCCCATCCTCACCAGTCCAGCCATGGAGCCCAGGCCCTCTCCTGGACTTCTCCAAAGCCCACTAATGTAAAGTCTTTCATGTGCAGCAGCATGTGCTACTGAACATTAGAGGAGAAAATGGCATTTAATTCACAGAAACAAAAACAATTTACAGTGAGAGATATTCCTGTTTTCAAGAGTCCCCCAGTCACCCCAGCACTGGGAACTGCTCATATGCCAGTTTTCTCTTTCACTGTCAGTCTCGGGCAATGCCATCCTCTTCCATGATGCAACCCCCTCCCATGACCCATTGTCCTCTACTCTTTCCACCTTCCTAATTCCTATTTATTTTCTATGCAGAGATGTTTAGTTCTTTCTTTGTGGTCTCCTTCCACTTCATGCCCTCAGAGCATCATCTTCCATTCTGGGTACAGGCTATCACGGTATTTTCCTGATTAAAACAGTGTGTTCAGGAAAAGAATGAAAATAATTTTTTCCCCCAAAAGGATCTTGTTACCTCCCACGTGGAAGCCTAGGTCACACTGCAACTACTTAGGACCTTTGGAGGGAGCCCCAGGCACCAACTGTACCACCCTCCCACCACTTCATGGTAAGGATCCTCTCCTTCCACCAGCCACTGCCCACGTGATACCCTGGTGCCCAGCAGAAGTGACACCATCCACGCTGAACTCCATGCAGATTACATTGTCTGGATCCCTCCTTCAATTAACACACTTACTTACAATGTTAAATATTTCAATAGTACAAGAGGTATCTCATGGTTGGAAATTAGAGATTCCACTACAGAATACCACTCTGCCTGCTCTGAGAAGAAGAAGAGACCTCTAGACTGAAGAGGTCAAAAGAACTGTTTATTTTGCTTTTTTTTTGAGTCAGAACTTTTTACATTTAAATTGAATTTATTATTTTGAATTGCATGTAGGGTATAAACTCCAAAGAGTGTATAAGCATGTAAAATGAAAATTAATTCTTCTTTCCTCACTTGCCTCATAACTGCCCAGCCCGTCTTCCCAGAGGCAGCCAGAAGTAACAGTTTCTTCTGGATTCTCCCAGAGGTTTTCTGTGTATTTACAATCATGTGCATAGGTTTATTTTTTCTTAGCTTGTCCATTCCACATATTCTTCTGCCCTTTGTTTTTGTTTTCATTTAACAACACATCTTTGAAGTCATTCCTCATCAATAGGTACAGAGACTCCTCTTTATTCCTTCCTATAGGTTCCATCATTTCATGTTGTCTGTAACACCATAATGTATTCCATCACTGATGGAAATTTACATTTGTTTCCAGGTATGAACACTCCAGCAACGAATTATCCTATGAATATGGTATTTTAACCATGGGCAATAGATCCATAGGGTAAATATTTTGGAATGAAACTCTTAGGCTAAATGGTACTGCATTTTAATTTCATTAGATATTGCTCAATTGCCCTTCATAGAGATTCACTAATTTACCTTCCCAGCAATACGCTGAAGAGACAAGAATTTATCTGCACCTTAAGAGATGGGTTAAGAGCTGGGATGACATATAAAAGGGTGAGCAGAATTCTACTAAGGAGAAATGGCTCCTCCTAGTCTCTAAGCATCTTGAGGACAGTTCGTCATCATACTCTCCACTAGCACAATGCCTGCCTGGTGTATGAGTCGACAGAGTGAATGGAATAGTAATAGGGTGGAAACCAAACCTAGGCTTGTCTGAGGGAAAAGAGAGTAGACCAAATGGCCTAGAGTGTTACATATGATGGGGAAGAAGTGACCAAAACCAGTTAAAAATGTAATTGCTTCTTTTTGTCTCACCTAAGAAGTAATTTGTGTTCTAGTCATTACTGCAGTCAGGAAGAATAGAGAAAGTATGGTGAAATCTACCGTGGATATTATAGCCTTCTATGGGAAAATATCGATCATAAAAGAACATTAACTTGCACTCTTTTTCCAAGCACTAGTCATTAGTTTGTCAATACATAGCCATTGGATAAGGATGTCTTAATCCAGACTGATGGTCTTGGCTATCCTTAAGGTCAGGCCAATTGCTGGAGCTGCCTCACTGGCCAGAAATCCATCCTGATCATTCCACTGGGAGAAATGATCAGATGAATTTTCCTGTGGCCAGCCCATTTTGAATGTGTGCAGTAAACTGAGGCCTATAAAGAAAATGGGATTCATGAACTCAGTTTTTGGTTTAAGTATCCAAGAAAATCAAGTAACTATTACAAGGTCGGTAAATTCATGATTACACACACACACACACAAACAATAGGGACACAGCAAAGGGCCACAGTGGGTGATTAAATAGTTAATCCCACAAGGGGATTGTAAGTAAAGAAAAAGTCTGGGAGAGCCCTGTAAATTAATGATCACTCAAGAAAGCAGGCTTGCTTAGTAACAAATCTAGGCAACAGAAGTGTGAGACATGTCCCAAAACAATGGTGGACAGAGACCCATGTCCTGCCCAATGAGGTCAGTAAGTTAATGATTCCTAGCACATGCTTCTCTGTGCACACTAAAAACAAAAATATAGGGAAAGGTGATATTATCCTGAAACCTGAGATGATTTACCTTATTTTAGTATAGGTTAACTGCCTTTTTGATCATTTCCATTATGCCAAGACAGTCCCAGTTTGACCATGTAGGAACAGGAAAACTCCCCTGCCTGATATGGAGGAGATGCTGATGACGGAAGTTTGACATCTACTCAAGAATGAGGAAGAAGGTGGTCTCCTCCCCTCCCCTATTTTTCCTTTGATAATAAAACTGTAACCCACTAAGTTCTCAGGGCGGCACTCCCTTGCCTGCCCACTTATAAACCTCACAAGTGTCCTAATAAATCACTTCTTATCTATCACTTTGCCTCCCACTGAATTCTTTCTGCACCAAGCTCTCTCTCTCGCTCGCTCTCTCTCTCTCTCTTTCACACACACACACACACACACACACACACACACACACACACACACCGAGAGAGAGAGAGAGAAAGGTACAGATATATTTCACTGAAGTCTACTACCTGCCAGCCTGTATTACTGCTAGACTTCACAACTCTAGGTTTAAGAATCTCTGTCCCATTTTACAGACAAGGAAACTGAAGCCTTATATAGGTGAATTTGATTCTCTCATGATCACTTAGCTAAGAAAGTGAGGAAATACGAATTCCAACCTAAGTATATGTGGCTCTAACCCATATTTCTACTATCCTGTTAGACTTAAATTGCAAATATGAACAAATGCCATGGGTCACTCACCAGTCACTGCCATTATCACAGATCTCATTCTTCAGGTTGTCTCACTAAGTCAGTGAGAGCACAGCATTTTTGACACGCAATTAAATCTCACTTTCACTCACATGCAGGCCAAATCCTCTAAGTAACCAGTGTTACATCCTTTCTACCATTAAAAAAAAAAAAAAGGATTAGGCTTCAGATCCTGTAATGGCACATTTGTTGTAGGACTTTCTTTCCAGAACACATCTGATCACCCTGGGCATTGGGGATATTCAGCATTTAGACTCCACATTTATCACAGGGTGTTGCCTGCAATTCTTTCTCTCTCTTTTTTTTTTTTTTTTTCTACCTGGCTCATTAGAGAGAGCAGTCATTTTAAAACCAAATTGAGTTTAAATACATTTCCTTGACGCATCTGTTTTGTTAAATGTATCCCTCGAAACCAACATTAAAAGCCAATGCCATTAAGAGGGCATAAGGTAAGCTCATTTAGTTGACCAAATTGTATAACACAATGAATTAATATGGTAATACGCCTTTGGAGACCAGCAGCAGATAATAGAGGTGAACAGAGGAGCCTGGGTCTGGTTTTGGAAAAGCAAAAGCAATTCATCATCATGCTGTAACAATATAGGAGAACATTTCTCATTTCCCACGTGCCTGCCCCTGTTCTGAAAACCTTTGGGTTGTACTTTTTCAACACCAATTCTGACCAGTAAGACTGCTCACTCATACTGCTGCATTTTAGCTACCCAAAGAATTCTCTTATTTGTGTTTTGAAGTAGTGGTAAGTAAGTGGAGATTCCAGTTATAAGTGAGAGGTTGTGGGGCATGAAACTATGAAAGCCAGGCCCTCGTCACCATGCAGACAACTAGCAAAAAACTCTGAAATAGACAGAAGGCAAAGACGGAGCAGAGAAGAGCAGGTAGAACAGGAATACTGTCAAAGAATTCAGTTGTCCTCCCCTCGCAGCTAAGCATTAGAGATGATAGGCTATGCAAATTTTCAGTCATTTCTTGGACTCAGTTCTTCTCTCAGTAGCTTGGACTTCTTCTTCTATCCTGCCTAAAAGAATCTAATTAAAGGTTATTGTGCCTGGTCAGCAAGAATGTATCCCTTAGCTGCTTAAAAAAATAAGACAACCTAAATGCTTTCCCTCAACTATAAAATTAGATATGCTCATTATAGAAAATTTTGGGAAACACAGAAAAGCATAAAGGAGAAAATGCAAAATCGTTTATAACCTCCATGCTCAGAAAGACTACTATTAATATTTTAGTGTATTTATATCTATTTCACATACCACTAACCAGTCTTCAAAAACAGGATTTTAACTGTACATAAAATGACTTTTAAATATTTCCAAGGTTGAACATTTAGGTTTTTCTTTTCTTTCTTCTTCTTTTTTTGATTACAAACAAAGCAATAAGGACTTTTGCATAAATACCCAGCTTCAGTTTCTCTTAGGAGTACATATTTCCAAAGCAGTATCCCTGGGCCAAGGCTTGTAAATAATTTCAGAGCTCTTTCATTAAATCCACCAAACATTTCCTTTTTTTGTTTGTTTGTTTGCTTTTTAGGGCCGCACCCATGGCATATGGAGATTCCCAGGCTAGGCGACTAATTGGAGCTACAGCTGCTGGCCCATACCACAGCCACAGCAATGCCAGATTCGAGCTGTGTCTGCGACCTACACCACAGCTCACGGCAATGCCAGATCCTTAACCCACTGAGCAAGGCCAAGGATTGAACCCGCAACCTCATGGTTCCTAGTTGGATTCGTTTCCCCTGCACCATGATGGGAACTCCACCAAACACTTTTCAATCTTCATCTTTCTTGACCTCTCGGCAACTTTCAACACATTGACAGTTATGCCCTTCCTGCAATCCTTTCTCCTTTGCTTTGTGACACCAAGTTTTTCCAGTTCCCTCCTCCCTGACTGGCTCTGTCTCACAGGCCTTTTTCGGCCCCCTCCTCTGTTAACTGTCAGGGTTGAAGTCCCTTAACTTTCCACCCTATGCCTTTTTCTCCTCTGAATCCAAACTCTTTATCTAAATGATCTCAACTACTCTCAGGTTTTCACTTACCATTTCTTTCTCTGAAATCCCCAAGGTTTAAATCAGCCCCCTTTTCAATTTCTAGGATTTAAATCCTAGACTCCTTGACTTCTCCCACTTCATTAGGTCACAGACATTTCAAATCTATGATCTTACCACACCAATCCTACACTTCCTGTTTTTTGTTTTAGAAGAAGGAAAAATAATAGGATAATGTGCGTCATTTTCTTGTTTCTTGATTTTAATGGGGATGCCCCCTTCTGGAGGTCACTCAGCAGGATAGAGCCTGTCAGTCTGAGATAGAAATGTTGACCATGTGAGGCTGTACAAAGGAAGACCTTTCCCTTCTGGTTTTTGGACCCCACCACTTGTCTGCAGTGTGTTGATCCTACCATGCAACCTGACCTTGTGCCTTACTCTTACCAACAGTCTTTGTGTTGGGCACTAAAACCACCCAGCTCGTAATGAATACTATAAAGTTGACAAAGGCCAAATCTGCACAGTAAAGTACACTAAAAATATTCAATAAAGGGTCACATCTTGTTCAACACACACACCAAAAACAAAACAAAACAAAGAAAACAACCTAATAATCTGAAGACAAAAAGAGTCTATGGAAATATTTAAAACACAATCAAAAATCAACAAATGGTTATAATGTACAAGGCAAGAATAGCATGGATTTAAATTTATCCTTCTCATAGTCATCCTCCTCAGAATTAGAGCCTGCAAAATTTGGCCCATAAGAGTAGTACTGGAAAAAATAATATCCACAAAAGAAAATGAACAAAGGCAAAAATTATTTTATATAAGATTTTGCTTTTTAGGGCCACACCCATGGCATATGGAGGTTCAATCAGAGCTCCAATCAGAGCTACTGTCGCCGGCCTATGCCACAGCTACAGCAACGTCAGATCTGAGCCATGTCTACTTACACCACAGCTCACAGCAATGTCGGATACTTAGCCCACTGAGAGAGGCCAGGGATCAAACCCACAACCTCACTGTTCCTAGTCGGATTCATTTCCACTGCGCCACGACGGGAACTCCTATTTTCTATAAGATTTGATATGGCCAAAGTAGGGAGAAACCCACTAATAATGAGTCAAATCTTTGTTGAACTCAATGAAAATAATTTCAAAAAAATCAAAATGGAAATGGAAAAAAATGAGATCTACTTAACTGTGCTAAAAAAAATTGATCCAGGAAGTAGAACTTCTTGGTGGACTCCTCATAAAACAAAAGTTATAAGTGAATTCTTCTGAAGAGGTTTCGTATATTTGGCTTGATGGCATCTCTTTCTCTTCACACTGTACACAGAATGAGGCAACTAAACCACACTCCACATCCTCCAGCTCACAGCAAGGCTGTGTAGCAAAGTGGCTCCTTTGTGTGAGATTATGTTTGGAGCTCCAGGGACCAGGAAGCAGAGCTGAACATCATTCATGTCCACATCATTCACTATTCATTACAGGACCCTCTCACACTCTCTCCCTAGTGTCACACCTAAAGCCTACTGTGAAGCGGACCTCAAAACTGAAGACTTTTAAAGCATCAAGGCATCTTGAAAAACATTTGCTCCAGTTGCTCCCAAACTGTGGCCACAGCATCCTCAAAACTAAATGAAAACTGAATAAATAATAGATGTTTTTACCATTTATATTTAAATGTTACTAAACTATTTTCTAGTGTTTTCTCATTCTGTATCTTTTCAATCGACAAATTCTAAAAGTCCAAGAATTGGGAGTTCCTGTGTGGCTCAGCAGGTTAAGTATCCAGCATTGTCACTGCAGCAGCTCAGGTCGTTTCTATGGCACAGGTTTGATCCTTGGCCTAAGAACTTCTACATGCTGCAAGCGTGGCCAAAAAAAAAAAAAAAAAAACCTATAAAATTCCAAGAATTATTATGTAGAAGTGTGTGACATCTTTTTAAGATTAAATAAAATCTTCAAAGTCAAAATAATTGCAGTCCAATTCATTCATTTCACAGATGAGGAACAGGTTAAGTTCAATGACTTACTGAAGGTCGCTTATTGAATTAATAACAGGGGTAGATCTAAATATTTGTATCCCTTCTTGCTCACAAAGGGCTCTTTCTATGAGATTCCTTTCTAAGGAAGGTCAAAAGCAAACATGGCTTTAAATATTCAAATCTGCTTCTTCTGAGGTTTTTGTTTTGTTTTTTGGTGTGTGTGTGTGTGTGTGTGTGTGTGTGTGTGTGTGTGTGTGTAATCAGTGGTAGCCATGTCCAGATATCCGAGAGAAGCTGAAAAAATGTAGCATCACACTTATCTTTAGAGAATAGTTATTATGTGACCATCAAACCTAATTTAATTGAAATTGTACCATTAATAGGAGAAAAGTGATTTTTTTTCCTCTAAGCCACCTTAAGACAATGACAATAACATCTCCATGACTGTGACCTACTGTTCTCTCTTCTAAGCAAATAGTGACCCTGGCAGAGACAGTATTTCCAAGCTCTTTTCTGGCCAGGAATGTCTGCAGATTAACGTGACTAGGACTCACCACCAGAATGTAAACAGAAGTGAATGGGCAACTTATGCCTTACTTGCTTAGAAAACAATTTCTTGCCTTTGATCTTATTTTCTGTCTTTTCTCCTTTCCATTATCAGGATTATGACCAGGTCTATGAGCCAGCTTTGATTTAGTAGATGAAGTTAATGCCCCCACATGATGATGGAACAAAAATAAAGCAGGCTCTAAAGTCTCCGAGTGACCGCATGGAGCATAACTGCCCATCAGCCCATATCATGAAAGCTTTGGTCCACGTTACCCGCTGTAGTTTGGGAACTCTTGGTTACAGTACTTCTACCTTTACTTTAAGTTATACCATGAGCAAACTTTTTTTTTGCTCTTTGGAGGCATTAAGAAAGAAAACTAAGGTCATCAGCTTGCCATATTGGCCAAGATATATTTAATTCTAGATTAGTTTGTACAGTATCTGACTGAGAGGTGGGGGAAAATACCAACTCTGTGTTTGGCAATCAAAAAGTATGGGTCTGGTTCATGTTAAAAAAGTAGGCCATAGATGTCTGACCCATATTTTAGGGAACTCTATCACTTAACAAATATTTTTTTTAAGTCTCCTCCTGTTTTCATAATTCTTAGTGAAAGAATTATATGATCAGGCAGAGAAATAAACATGAGAACTATGCTGTGCATTTCATTGAAAAAATATTTATACTTCTGAAATCTTGATAGCAGAACATTCATTTAAATCATATTTGACGTTACTAAAATATTTTCATGTTGATCTTTTTAACTGCTCTTCCAGTCTCCTCTTTACACTAAGGGAGCTTTGTAATGAGCCTTCTGGAAAATATGGGAGAAAGGGAATTCTAAGTCTCTTTCCACTTTGCCATATCTTTGAGCTCCCATCTTGACATTTTACCTGAGTTCATACCCAGATGCAGCTGAATTGGGAGAGGAGGGCCTGTAAGTTTGGGTGTCTGGCTCCTCCTAAGGCATAGAGTGTTCTCTGGGGACACCTTTTTCCAAGGACTCAAGAGCCTGAAAACATTGCTATGAGTGTTCCTGCCAGCACCCAACTGATATCTGCATGGTACGCTCTATGGAGCCCACACACAGAGGAGCGATGTTCACCTCCCTTTCCTCTCCTTCCCCATCCTAAAAAGCAAGACCCTGCTACCCCTGTCCCACTCGCATCTCCAGAGACAATGGATTCAATTGTCCTATTCAATTCTCCCATTCCTTTCTGGTTTAAAAATTGCATAATTCCATTATTTCTAATTGGAATTTTTTTCTCTCCAATGGGAAAACAAAGTACTTTTTTCCCAGTCTGCTCTGTTTACCTGAATCTCTCTCTTTCTCAGCCTATTTATAACCCCCATTGTTCCCCAAAGAACCCATGGGAGATGACTCCCTTAACATGAATGCATCTTTTTGTCCTTGTCTAACCTTTCAAATCAGGTAATGTACTGTTTTTAATTCAGTGATCAGGCAAATCTGAAAGCCAGCTTGTCTTTGTCATTCAATAAAAAATTGTTACAATGAATGAAACCCCATCCCCTTCCTCCCAGAACATGAAAGAGACCACAGCAGGTCTGGCCCCTTAGATCCATCCAAGTCCCAATATGTGAGAGTAGCCTCCTAAACCACAGAGAAAGGAATTCTTAGCTCTTTCTTGGTTTTTCTACTTGACTCATGAATGTTCAGAAATTTTCCAAATACTGTCTAAAGGAACTGAAAGTTCTTCACAGAATACAGTTTTCTCCTGCTGCTACTCCTATTCAGTCTCCAGCAAAAATCCCCCTTTCAATGTTTTGGAGATTATACAATACTGAACTTTTTTAAAAGCTTTTGTATTTAGGTAATAAATACATAATAATTTAAAATAGACTTCTTGTTAGCCATCTGTTCATATTAATTTAAAGGTTGAATTGACCTAGCATATCTTCAGAGAAACAGCACTTATATTTCCTGCTTTGTAGTAGTGAACAGGTTGCAGAAAACTTTTTCCTCATTCAACTCTGCATTAAAATCATTCCTTATCTGGAGGCAACATCTTTGACTGACTTTAATCAGAAAAATCATCCTCCAAAATTTTAATTATTGGCCTTTGCATAATACAAAAAACTAATACAACCTAAAGCTCATACCATATTACCCACTGACACAGATTAGAACTTTTGATGGCACATTAGCCTGCTGGTGCCAAAAGTCATGTAAATACAGAGTTCTAGTTAATTTATTTTTAAGCTCATCTTCTCCACCTAATCCAAACTCCAATTTAGATCATAGAAATCTCTTCCTTCCTTTTCTGGCAGAAGCAAAAGTCAACACAGCTTCCCTTCCAACTATAAAACAGACAGGGAAACCAATATATTTTTGAACACCACATTCAGTGACAGCCAAGTTTAAAGATAATGCTTTATTGCAACCATTGATTATAAATAGTGCAATAATTCAAGCATTCACCTTCCTTCCATTGTTTGACCTCAAAATGTTAAGTATAAATATGCAATGCTCCTCCGAGACAATGAGATTTCAGGAAGCTGAATAGCTTTATGATCAAACGAAACCTATTTAATAAAAAGCCTTTAATAGAGCTGTGGTTTAAAGCCAGTCAAAAGCAATGATATATGATAAATGTTCTACCTCATACATGCATGTTATAATCAAATCATACAGATAACTCAACCCACTGTTCTTACGTTCAACATTTATATGTTGAAAATCCATATTGTGACTCAGAGCTGAGGAAGAATCGACACATAAAAATAAAAAGGGGAAAGAGAGAGAGACAGAAGTATCACTTTCCTTTAGATGGAAAGAAGGCAATATGAAACCTTATTCACATGGTGTACATACACACACACAGACACAGACACACACACAGACACAGACACACACACATACCACACACGGCTAAATATATACACTTCTTAGTTTCTCTGGGAGCTCATTTTAAATGAAATCTTTAGAAAGATGTACTAAAAAATCCATCAGAGAAAACTCTGAGCCCTCCATTTTTAATGGTTAAAAGATCCTAATTTCTAAAGTCAGTTGTGAGTGCCTGTGAAGCCTTCATGTTAGTATTGAAGAGGAACAATTGTTAAATCACTGTCCTATCACAAATGAAATTAGGATCCATCCTGATGATTTGAAATCATTTAAATGATCACTTAAACCAAAAGGCCAGAGGTTGGACAAGACAGTGATTTCAAATTCCTGACAGATATTAAGCAGAATTCAGACACAGAATTGGAGCTCCTGTAAATTCTCTGAAATTCCCCAAATCATAAACTATTCTTAAAACACTTTTAATACTCTTTATTGTCTTTACTCATTATCATGGATATCCTTAAAAAATTTTTAATTAATAAGGAATATTAACCTTCTCAGTATTTACAGAGAACTGTAACAGATGGAAAATGTTGAAACATTAGAAACACACCAGCAAATTTTATTTGGTAGTATTTAAATAACATTCAGATCTCTTAGCAAAGTTAACAGCACTATACAGAATCAAAGTCACTATACAGTGATCAGTTTAACAGAACTGATTTTCACCAAGAAGAATCTTGTATGTGTTTAAAGGAACATTTCTGCTACTAAAAAGAAACATAAAAGAGTTGACAATTGCTGACTCAGACTGTCCTGCAAGGCCTTGGGGACCCTTAGTGGTGGGGATCTCTGAGAGGCTGAAGTCAGCTTCAGGCCAAGGCGTAAAAATCTCTGGTAGGACGGGACCACAGAAGAGGAGTGTCTGGGGCACCAGAAGCTGGCCAGGGTGATCCCCCTTCTTCTCACACCTCGGTGGCAAACATAGAAGGACTCAGCCTTCAGAAGCCCAACCATGTAGTAAACCAGACTTTCCTGGTCTTTCTGGCCATGCATACCCCATCTGAATCACTCCAGAAGAGCAAAGACAAAGCCAGAAAAGGAAAGGCCTGTAAACTCTCAATTACTTTCTATTTCTAAGTCTTTTTCCCTCAAAGTGATTTTCATGTGATACTGCAAACACTCCATGGAGACTGCAAAGTGGGCTGTACTTCTTCCCTGCCCTCCTCCCCACTCCATTTTCTTATTCTCCTTCTTCCTTCTGCTGTTACTGTAACTTATTGCGCATCTGCTTCTTTTCTCTAAAGAATAGAATCATTTCATCCTCTGTTTACAACTTTTGATTTCTCCCTATTATGTTACAGAACAAGCTTCCTAAACTTGTCATCCAGGATGCAGTCTACTTTGCCAGTCAACCAGTTTATACCCTCTCCCCTCCTCGGCCCCATACCCTCAAAGCTCCCACTATACTAGGCACAGAATACAACCATATTTTTCTACCCACGGCCTTGTTCACACTGAGCCCTCAGAATGCATGTCCATCCACATAATATCTCTACCTACTGAGATCGAACTTGCTCTCAAGGCTCTGCTCACACACACTTTAGCTGCCAGTATTCCTCAGATCATTGTCAATTCCCCTGAAAGGGGAAAGATCCATCACAGCTCATAATACTCTGCTTTATATGTAATACATTTTTAACAAATATAAGGAAGGAATTAAACTAAATCCCCCACTCCCAAAACACGCATAATGCTCTTTACGTAGTAGGCTTGGAAAATAGGTTATTGACTAGCTAACCAAATAGGAGAAGATGAAGGAAACAACCCGGAATATTTATGCCTTTGGTCTGTTTCATGGCATGTGTTTTCTCATACAAAATGTGAAGAAACAAAAAGATCCTGGATTTTGTTCAGTCGAAAAATGTTTCCAGAATTTTTTTTCATAATTTCACATATGCTCATTTTATAAAGTTTTCAAATCTTATGTTCAGCATTGTCAGAACAAATCTTAGCAAAAACCTAACAGCTCCCCAACCAAGGATAGCAAGTTCATAGGGCATATTAGCAATAAGAAGGCAGAAGGGGGAATGCTAAGTGAGTCACTCTGGACTGCATACTCTCGTTACCTTACCATCCTGCCTCAATGCCTTGGAATGTTGGGTCTACATGGCAGCAAGTGAATGGAAGACTGACACATAGAAATAGATCAGACTGCTGAAACATATGCACTGAATAATTCAAAACAAAAACTGTCTTGTTGGATAAACTGCCACTTTGATGATAAATGATACAGTGGACTAGTGTTCATTTCTGCCTCAATTCCCTCTTCTGTAAAATAACTACCTGTAGGACTCTCATGACAGTTAGATGACATATCTTGTAAACTCCATAAAAACAGGGATTATGTCCTGTTTACAATCCTTGCTGCAGCGCCTGGACGTGATAGGTATTCAACATACTTCTGGGTTTTCGGAAAAACATAAATGTCCCAAGAAATGTCAGGAAGGAATTCCTGTGTGGGAACACTAAATTTGACAGGAAAACAGATCTGTGAAATAATTCAATTTCTCAAAGCACTTTGCTATATTTTCATATGGGATCCAGCAAATGTTCTAGAAACATTGGAAATATATGCATAAGTTAATTAATTAATTAATTAAACCCTCAGCACAACACGTGGTATCTGCTGAAATTTTAATGAACAGAAGCTTTAGGAGCAGACTTTCTAAAGAGAATAATTTTATCAGCAAAGCCCATGCTGCAAAGTGCCCTTTGTGCTTTTAGGTCAGGTCAGGCTGATGCTGGTATTTAACATCTTGTGTGAAGGAGGGGAAAGTCTTTGGCACAGCTAGGTGGGCATGTCTGCAATACATTTCATGACCAAGTTTTTACCAAACTTAGCTTCTGTACTTGAACCCACAGAGACCTGAGACGTTCTGAGGAGTATGGAAGCAATTACATGTAACTCTAACTCCCAGAGGCTGGTTTTCCATCTCATTGCCCTCCTATGACCTCCTCTGGGACTGTTCACTCTTCCTCGCGGCACCTTCCTCCTTAATAAGAAGACAAGTGGGGGGTGGGATGGGAATCAAGAATGTCCCTTTCTAGTTTCCACATGTAAGCGGTAGCATTGGGTGTTGCTGTCTAATTGTCTGACTGGTTTCACTTTGCATGATAATTTCTAAGTCCATCCATGTTGCTATAAATGTTGGTATTTCATTCCTTTTAATGGCTGAGTAACATTCCATTGTGTGTATGTACCATATCTTCCCTATCCACTCCTCTGTTGATGGGCATTTAGGTTGTTTCCATGACCTGGCTATTGCATAGAGTGCTGCAATGAACAGTGGAGTACATGTGTCTTTTCGAGTCACGGTTTCTGCTGGATAGATGCCCAGGAGTGGGATTGCTGGATCAAATGGTAATTCTATTTTGAGTTTTCTGAGGAATCTCCATACAGTTTTCCACAGTGGCTGCACCAATTTGCATTCCCACCAACAGTGTAAGAGGGTTCTTTTTTCTCCATACCCTCTCCAGCACTTATTGTTTGTAGACTTTTTGATGATGGCCATTCTGGCTGGTGTAAGGTGGTACCTCATAGTGGTTTTGATTTGCATTTCTCTAATGAGGAGCAATGTTGAACATCTTTTCATGTGTTTATTTGCCATCTGCATGTCTTCTTTGGAGAATTGTCTGCCTAGATCCTCTGCCCATTTTTTGATGGGGTTGTTTGTTTCTTTGGTGTTGAGCTGTAGTAGCTGTTTGTAAATTTCGCAGAACTGACAATGACTCACAGACTTTGGAAAACCTTGGTTTTTCAAATAAGACAATCTGGGGGGTGGGGGGATGCACTGTGGGTTTGAGATACAAAATCTGTAAAATTGACTTGTGATGATTTATGTACACCTATAATTGAAATGAAATCCATTAAGGAAAAAAAAAAATAAAATATTTAAACAGAAAAAAAAAAAGAATGTCCCTTTCTCCTGGACAATCATGGGTGCTTTACTTCGTTCTTTTAACAAATATTTACTGAACACCTACTAAGTGATGGCCCTGAAAATACAATGGTGAATAAGACATAATTGCTGCTTCAGGCAAAGAGGTGAAAATAATGGTGCTGAAGATGTGGGGACGTCTAAGGCAGGAGATGCAAGCGGTGGGATAGGAGAGGGTGGCTCTGTACGGTGCTCTCAAAAAGGTCTGGGTGGGGGGATGGGTTCCAGAGTCAGTTTGGGACATTGGCTGAGGAGTATGGGATACTATTCTGCCCCCAAACTCTTCCTTATGGGTCTGACGTGACTTATCATCATTTCACTAGAAAAGAGGGTAAAGCAGCTCTGAGGACAGCCAGGTTGGCCCTCCTCTCTTTTAATTGATGTGGCACTAAAGTCCACAGGGACTGATTGAGTTATTCATTAGAGGAGTTAATCTGGGGCAACACCAAGTCCTTCGGGGCAAGTTCTAAACCCAGCTCAATGCCTTTTGGCCTCCAAAGAGTTATCTAAACCATGCAGAAATCTCCCCTTGGGTTAGAATAGCCTCCAGAAGAGAAGAGACTTGAGAAGAATCACAGACTTTCATTGCAGCACTGCTAGCACACCAATTCCAGTGATTCCATGCAATGAGCCGGTTATCAGGAACACCTATCTGTTCTCAATTGCCTCAGCCCCTACCAGCAGCTCCCAGCTGCCTCCTGCTGAAGCTCTCTGACTAAGGCGATCTCACTGGAAGCCTGGCTCTAGAAACATAGCAGCTAAGAGGTGCCCAGTGCTTGCTAGGGACCAAGCGTTGATCTAAGTGCCGCTACATTTATGAATCCATTTAAGGCTCACTGCAACCTGTAAAGTAATTAGATACTATTATTATCCCCATTTTGCAACTAAGGAAACTGAGGTGCAGAGAAATGAAGTAACTTGCTCAAGGTCACAGAGTGAGTTTATGAGAGAACGAGGGTTCAGATTTAGGCAGTGAGGTTCCAGAGTTCATGGCCTGAACTATCGCACTGTACTTACTCCTGTCTATTATACACTCTGGATAAAAACCATCCCACACCTAAAACAATACAAATAGGTTTTGCTCCCTATTCTGTGTGTGAGAAATTTAAGCAAAAAGAGTAGAGATAGCTCATCTCCGTTCCATGACATCTGGGGCTTCAGTTGGGATGGCTCAAATGACTTCACAGATATTATAAGTTTGATGCCTTGATTTTCCTTCACTGAGTCTCTCCATGAGGCTAATGCAGGCTTCCCCACAGCATGGTGGTCTCACGGTTCCAAAAGGGAGTATTCCAGTGTGCAAGTGCTTATTATGCTTCTACTTGCACTAGACTTGCGAACTGGTGAAAATAATTCACAGGAGCCAAGCCCAGAGTAGGAGTAGATAAAGGGTGAACACCAGGAGGCAGGGTTCATGGGACCACCAGTGGAACACCTTGGTATGCTGGACAAGTGGGACTTCAGAGTAGGGTGAGAACAGCAGACCTTGGGGCAGGGTTTCTGTTTCTTTGTTTCCCTGTACTGCCTTTTACAATGAACATGCTCCCTATAGGAAGAAGGAGCTTAAAGGCAGTACATGTTACATTACAAAAGTGCGGGGACAAGGCTTTCTAGCCTCATAGACAGTTGGCATTTTTTGGACACAAAGGACATCATCAATTGATTCACAATCTGAATTTGTTTTTATCTCATTTGAAGAGACTTGAGATAAATAAATTATTCAGAATGCTGAATAGGTTAATGGAAAGTTTTCTTGAAAACAATAAATTTTCAAGGGACTTTAAGATGTCGTATATCAGCTGTAACTGTTAAAGTTAATAAAAAATAAAGTAGAACAAAAAAATCTATGTCTTTAGTAAGTGTGCCACTCAATAAAGCAGTGTAACACTAAACACATAATACCAAGTTGTTGAGATATCATTTTAAAAAATGAGCAGGTCAATAATTTTCTGAAATAATAAGTGAGAAGTTTGAAAAAATTACCAAAGTATCCTTCCTTTGCTCAGAAAACAACAGAACCACCTGGAAATTTTAGTCCTGTGAATACAATCCTACTTCTATTCCCAAATGGTACTAGATGAGTCATTTGTTTCTCCACTGCTTTAATTATTCCGTTTTAAGTTCCACTGAGAGAAAATTTTCTGATTCTAAGTTTTTAATTCTAAAAGCAGTTTTTGGCCCAATTTCTCACCTAAAACCAATCAAAGTTAATCATGCTGTAGCAGAAAATTCAATTCTTGTCATACATGTACATTTTTACACTACCAGAAGCATCATTTTAGCAATGAACTACTAATATGCACATCTATCTATACTGAGTATGTGTGAATATAAACTAGCATTTACTCTGCTCTGAAGGGTAACTGAAGTTGTATAAAGTAATGTGAGGCAAAGCTGCACACCAGCACAGAGAACGATCTGCTGTGTTTAGAACTCACTTGCCATAGTACAGTCATGCAGAGTTAGAAGTACACACCCATCAAAATATGAAGCAGTTGAGTTCTACTGTTTACCCTCAGTCAGCTAATTAAAAAGAAGTCATTGGTGATGTCATTAAGTCATGCTTGGGACACAATACATCAGAGCGATCAGACAAAACGCGGCAGCCAGAATTTCCAGTACTGACGAGAGATGTGATGGTATTTTTCAGAAAGCATTCCTAGATCACAGCAGAGAAACTCGAGTCATTTTCAACCACTAACTCTTCTAATGGGAGAGAATGTAGCCAGCAAGTTCATAAAAGATCATAATTCACCAAGAGTTCCCTTAAAAACTGAGTTATCTGTGGTGATTTAACACTCTCAAAATACAAAAGAAACGTACAATTTTGTAAGAGCCTTGGACTCTGTAATTCTAGAAACAGAGACACATCTAAGTTCACACTGCCAGTTTTCTAGAGTTCAAGGAAGAGCAGCCAAATCTACATGCAGAATGAAGGAATTTTTAAGTGTTCTTACTTCTTCTCATCTAGACAGGGCATTTTGGAAAGATCTAAACAGAGATTTAATTTATACCTGCTGGAAAATGTAATGACCCCTATTCCACCAGAGCAATCTGCAATTTACAAAGTGCTCTGGGAGGATGATCCCATCTGAACCACACAGCTACGCTTGAAAGTGGGTACTAGGGCCCCCATTTTGAGATGAAGAACACAGGATGGGAGAATTTTAATTTACTTACCCTAGAGCACACCCCTAATGAGCAGCAACACTGTGACTTGATCCAAGTTCTCCCAGGCTAGAAGGTGCTATTTATACCAGGCAGAGCCTCTCCCTGGCACTTCCTCTGTCTCCTATTGGTTCTTAAAAGTGTTCTCAAAAGATCATCCCCACTGCTGAAAAACTCTTGACCTGCATATTTAGTCAACTCTGCCTACCCAGGAAGTAGGGATAAGTGTTTTTGAAAAGATAAAATCACCTAAAGTGAGAATTCTATAAGGCAGTACTTGTCCAAGGATGTTCTATAGAAATCTTGAGACAAGCTGAATTAAAGCGACTACTCCAGTCTTTTAGAGCTCTAAGATTCAGAGTTCCTGACCTCTTTGGGTCAAGGTTTTCTCATTGATACAGAAGGTCTCAACTAGATCTCTCAAGCCCTTTCTGAGCCTATAATTCTATGGTAATAGCTAAGTTTTCTTTGAGTTATGACAGCTAGAACCCACCTCCTCTGTCCTAGCCAGAAATAATTGCTATCGAGATGTTTTCCTTCTCAGGAAAAGCTATAAAGAAGAGTGTCTCACAAAAGGAAAGAGGGTTAACAACTATAACTGCCACCCCTGCTAGTTGCCTTATACATGATATTTCACTCAACTTAACCCTCACAACCATCCTATTATTCTTATACTAGAGAGGAGGAAAAGTGGGTGCTGAGAAACTGACTAGTTTGCACAAGGTCACAAAAGCTATTATTGGTAGAGCTGGGATTCAGGCTATTTGCTTTCCAAGCCTTTGTTCTCTTTCCATGGACCTATTTTTGGCAACAAACTAAAGATCAGGGATACAGACAAAGTGAAACATCAGCCCCTAAATAACAGAAAAAATACTGCAGAAAGGTAGACTCCTCAGGTGATGAGCAGTCATAGGATTGAAAGAGTGTAGATTTTATGGTGCCATGTTCCCAAAGTGTCCAATGGAAATGCTGTGACAGAGGAAAAAGCTTTGATCTGGGAGGCAAGAGACCAAGAGTTCTGGTCCTGATTCTTTTAGTGTTCAAGGAAATACATTTTTAAACATCATGTTCTAAATAAATAGTAATTATGAGCATGGGCTAGAAAATGACAGCAGCAACTCCACGTGTGTCAGGCACTGTTCGGAGCACCGTATCTGCAGAGACTCATTTTAACCCTTACAGTAAAGCCTACAAGGTGAACATACGATCATCTACATTTTGCAGATGAGAAAAACCAAAGCATATAAAAGTAACATAGCCTTCCCAAGGCTGCACAGTAAGTGTGGTGCTGGAATGCAAAACCAAGGAACCTGAGTCCAGGACCCAAGTTCTTAGCCACCATGCTTTGAGTGCAAGGTTTGTATATATCACATACATGTAGAAATGCAAATCTAAAAAGCAGACTGAGGAGAAAGACTTCATTGAAATGTGAGATGTTCCACCAAGGGAAAGTCCTACACAGTGTCCTTATTGTATTATCAGCTTGCTTCAAAAATTCCTTCTGCCAGAGGTTATACTTAAGTATCTAAACAGTTTGTCAGAACACCTGGTATGACCACATAAAACTGCATCTAACAGAAACCCAACAACAGTGGCTTAACTGAATCAGGGCTTGTTTTTCTCACGTAACGAGCAGTCCGAGGCCGCACAGCTGCCACACTGACTTGGGGACCCGTCCAGGGGCTTCTCTTGCCTTTCCAGGCTGCTGCCCTTAAGAGTGTTGCTTTCATCCTCTTGCTTGAAAGATGGATGCTGTGCTTCCCTATGCCGCTAACTATGCAACAAGTAGCCAAAAGTTGCTAATTTCCATTTAATTCCAATTAAGTTCCAATTAATTTAAATTTAATCTCCATTTAAATTGTTAAATCAAAAATTCAGTTCCTCAGTTACAATAGCTACATTTCAAGTGCTCAATAGTGACATGAAGGGAGTGGCTACTATATTTGCCAGTGCAGATATAGCGTATTTCTATCATCCGAGGATGTTTTATTACACAGCAATGCTCTAAACATCACATCTGCAAATTTGGCAGGAAGATGGAGAATAGGAGAAAAATACTGAGTGCCAGCTGAGGCTATGCCCTTTTAACAAGAAAACCATAGCTTCCACAGAGTCCTAATCCCACAGAATTTTGCTTTCGTTTCATTGGTCAGAATTACAGCATTTGACCACTCCTAGATCCAAAAGAGTTTTGTTAAGTGGACCTATTACTGCCCTGAACTAAAATGGGAGCCGTAGGTAAGGAGGAGGAAAGAATATATAATGGCTAAGTAGCTATCTTTGCCCCCCTCAATATCGTATGTGAGTTGTGCTTTAAATCAGGCCAGGTTTACCAAACCAGAATGGAAAAGCCAGGCAGTAAACATCTGTCATCGCACAGATGTGGGGCCCTGGGCAGGCAAAGGCAGTAAGTCAGTGATGGCTGCCACCTGGTAGCTCCTCTCAGGAATGAGCGAACATTGAGCAGGAAAAACAGTGTGTCTAGGCTTGTCCAGAAAGAGCTCTAACTCCTGAGCCCTTAAGCCTTCACCAGTCGGCATTTTTTTTCAGGATGACAGACTACATTGAACAAAGGGTGTGGTCACGCTGGAAGAGAGAGGTGGCCGGCCTGCGGTCTCCCCCACAGACTTACCTAACGTGGGCAGTGGCCAACTTCTCTGAGGTACACCTGGCCTGACATGGCCTCTGAAGTGCACTTCCTCGCAGGTTTTCTTAAGGATATGAGCATTTTTGCTGGGCTCAGGCAGCACATGACCTGGGAGGATTTATACAATGCATCTAATATCAGGAAGGACAGCTGCAGATAGCTTTCAGGCTCCCAGCTAGCAAAGCCCTAAACTGGTGTAATGAATTCAAGTTGTACAGGCACAAATGGAGTGTCTTGATATAAAGTGAAAAAGAGGTGAGGGCTGTGGTTAGGAAAATGAAGATAAACTTTGCTTCAATATTTTGTCTCTGGCCAGTCTACATTTTTAGCTTACATCGTTCTTATTGTCACCAGCCCTTTGCCTAACTCCAATTTTTGACAAATGCTTATTTTTTGCTGTTGATAGAACAAAAGGATGACTTAGTTTGAAATGCATCAGTAGACAGGGAAAATGATTTGTTTGCCCCTAAGTAATTTTCCACAAGGGAAGGCAGTGATGACAGTTACTTCAGCTCTAACAGATAAAAACCCATCCCCAAAAAGACATTTGGAAGCTAAAACACTGAACTGACATGTTGCACCAATGCTCATGTTGATGGCTATTCTGAAATAAGCTAATGGCAATGAGAAGTTTGAAAAATCATTTGGAAAACAAAATATATTGCTGTCTAAGGCATTTAGCAAATAAATATCCAGCCCTGAAACTGTGACTCGGCATGAGATGAAGGGTGAGGAGAGGAAAGGGAAGGAATTTTATCTGATACATACTGTAAGCCTCTGAAACGTGGAGAGTATGAAACCCTTAGCTACTCTAAGGAAGAGAAAGGAGCTCCCTTGCAGATATTTAGACCCATGGCCAGGATTATATTTGTTAAACAAGGAAGAGTTTGATTCCTTTAGCCAGATGTATTAGTTCCCTGGGACTGTCCTAACAAACGCAATATACTTGATGGCTTAGACAACAGAAAAGTGTTGTCTCACAGGACTGGAGGCTGGAAGCCCAAAACCAAGGAAGCAGCAGAGTTGGTTCTTTTTGAAAGTGGTGAGTAAGAAACTGTTCCATGCAACTCTCCTGGCTTCTGGTGGTTTACCCAAAATCTTGGTGTTCCTTGGCTTATGTCAGCAAAACTCCAGTCTTCACATTACATCCTCCCTGTGTCTCTGTCTCTGTGTCCAGATCTTCCCTTTTCATAACAACACAGACATATTGGATTTGGGGCCACCCTCCTGGCCTCAACTTAATCAAATGCAGTTTCCAAATAAAATCACAGTTATAGGGACTAGGAGTTAGTATTTCAACATCTTCTGAGGGAATGCAATTCAATCTACACAGCAGGTAACCCTGCTGGTCAAAGAATTCCTTCACTTTCCTACTTTGTCATGATGGACCAGGCTATGTAAAAGTAAACTTGATGGTATCATTGTTCCTTTGGAATTACTGACATAGAAAAAAACAGCCCCTCTCATTTTCCAGATGTTTGTAAGCTACAGACTTTTTCTTTATAAAGTTCAAAACCTATTGTTCTAATCTAGGACTTAGTATGAGATGTTTTCAATAGTTTTCTCTACCTCCTCATCTTCCAACCCACTTAAGAGAGTCAAGACTTTGAATTTGGAACTTATTCCTATTTTAAAGTTTAGTGCTTCTCTTAATTTAATTAAAATATTGGAAAGTTTGGGTTTTGGTTTTTTTTTTTTTATTTAGGGCCACACCTGCGGCATATGGAAGTTCAAGGCTAGGGGTCGAATCGGAGCTACAGCTGCTGCCCTACGCCACAGCCACAGTAACGCCAGATCCAAGCTGAATCTGTGACCTACACCACAGCTCACGGCAACACCAGATCCTCAACCCACTGAGCAAGGCCATGGATGGAACCTGCATCCTTATAAATACTAATCAGGTTCCTGTCCGCTGAGCCACAATGAGAACTCCAGAAGGTTTGGGTGTAATTCACTTCAACCAACCTTTGCAGATAGATTTCTCTGTGTCACGCGTTGTGCTGGGGATTTGAGAACAAATTCCATGATTTTGCTACCTGGGTGCTCCTGAAAAGAGAGTCCAGAATGGCTCTGCTTCCTGACCTAATCATTCTCAGTTCTCACAAGGGCAAAGGTGAGCTGGGGAGCTCTGCTCTTAAACAAGTTGCTACATATTTAAGGAAGCAATAAAAAATTAAGTGAATTTATGTTGAGGGCCCAGAAATTCCATAAGCCTAATCCCAACTCCGTGTTAATGTTCTTTTTCTTGTCCTGCTACTTAGGGTCTGTTCCCAAGGGTTCCAGATCACAGAATGTAACCACGTTCACTTTACCTCATTCTCTTCATTTCCCACCCTTCCCGCCCCCACAAAATAAATGAAGAAATAAGAGAAAAATACTCAAAATCACTTTCTGTTAAAAAAAAAAAAACAAGAGATCATTGATCAAATGAATATACTAGAGGTGGTTTTAACTTTTTTAAAATAACCTCCCAGAAAGTAGCACTTACAGACTCTGTTGAATACTATTGTTACCCATCATTATTCTCTTTTTGAAGCTAAATTATCTCAATTTTTTTAACCTTTTCTCCCTGGTCCTATTGTATAAACTTCTGATTGTGTTGCTTTCCTGAACCTTGCCTGAGTTCTTTGAAAATTTTAGAGTAAAAAACTAGATGCCGTAATCAAATCAGTGTTGAACCCATGTGAAAGATACTGAAAAGAGTAAAAACACCGTTGTAACCTAAGACATGTGTGGGCAGGGGCAGGAAGGGGTGAGTGGATATGGGATAAGCATAGTATAGGATTGTACATGCTTTTTAAAAAAAATGTGGTATAAATGCCCAAGAGCACTGGCACTAACTGGACAGGATATCCCCCCTCCCCCGCCCCCTGAAACATCCGAATGTGATATAAAGGTACAGGAAACGTTGAGGCTGACAATTTCTCTCTTAGGAAATTTGCCTTGTGTCAGCAAGGTTTGGGCAGCTTACCAGGAGGATGTCAGCAGCATGACAAGTTAGCTCACAGGCCTCTACTTACAACATAATCACACTTACTCTGTGACAGCGATTTGGCCACTAGACTCATGGGTAGATTTGTCCACCTTGCGGAGGGCTTTCCAACAAGCCATTTAGAAATGAGTGGCAGTGGACGTAGCAGCTTCGACACTGTCCCGCTGCAAACTCCTTTGGCCCTGAGACACCATCACAGGCTTAAAGTATGTTCAGCTTGACAAAAGTTCTGAACAGCCTCCTACGTGCTGCTTTCTAGGAAGTTCACTACTTCTCAGGCTCACCTTTCATTGTGCACCTGAGACTCACGAGGACCCTTCTCCCTTTACAGCCAGGAGGATAAACCAGCTGTGCTCCTTCCTAGTCACTGTCTCTGAGGCTCCTGATGTTTCTCCTCCCTCATCTACTTCCCAAAGTCAAGGTCGCAAGTCTTATTCTAATTTCCTCCTATCCTCAATAGGAAGACTTCACGGTAAGAATGTCATCCTCCAGTCTACCCTTTACTTATGATGCCCCTAATTTATTCCTATTTCTCCTCCCCACCCTCCACCCCAACACTCTCCACCTATTTTACACACACACACCCTTCCCTCTTCATAAAACCATTTAGTTCCTGATTTGAGTCCCAGACAAACGAAATCAACCTTGTTTATTTTGTAATCCATTCAAATCTCCTCTCTTGAGCATCCAGGACTCATTTGTCATTGTAATCTAGACAAGGGACTAGATTACCCAAGCACAGGCGCACGCCTTTTAGGCGCTAAAATTCACAAGCCTCGGTGAACGGAAGCGACATGTAATCTCGGGTAATAACAGAAAATGCATGGAAATCCCCAGGCAGCAGAAACTAAAAATAATCAAGTAAAGCAACAAACACAGGATTTACTGGGAGAACAAAGGTTATGGGAGAGCCTCCACTTGTTTTTCGTGATACAAACAATTCTATTAACTCTTTTAACTTTTTATTCCAAGACCTTCCTGTATCATTCAGTGTTTGATGAAGATGAACCATAACCGGGTCACATGTCATGTCACTTATGATAACTTAGCATTATGGTTGGCTGGGAAATAAGGCCAGGCTCACAAATTTGCTTGCTGTAAATTCCCAACATCTGTTTATGAGGCATCTTTACTGAAAAAACAGCTCCAATAACATTACACAGTGTGGCTCATGAATGCTATTAACCATTTCTATTTCACATTACAAATTTAAAAGGTTTTTAACTTTACGGACAATCCATAGGTTTATGAATTGAAAGCCACTGAAATAAATCATCCTTGGTAATGAAAAGGAAAAGGGGGGCATGATATAATTTCTATTTGTCAAGGTATAATGATGTCACCATCCATTTATCCTCTGCACTTAAAGGCTGAAGCTATTCAACAAATCTCTCCTCAGCCAAATACATCAGGTGCCTTAATGGAGGCCACGGCACAGGTTTCTGATTAGTTCACATATCACTCACCAATTAGAACAGAAGGTAAAATTTGTTTTTTCCTATCCTGAGCAACTCACTTGAACAGTAACCTTTAATGTAATGAATAATAGCAAGACCTTAAAAATGTTATCACTTTTAGATGATCTCTCTGAGTAGTTTGTAGATTAAACAGATTTGCTTCTGCACCCCACTGTTTTAATTTATTAGTTCTTTTAACCAATAATTCAGTTAATCATTAAAAAGACCGAATATGGTGTAAGGAGCTGATGGGTCAAGTCTTAAAGACAACATGTACCTATTTACAGGGTTGCCATGAACTGTTGGAGAGATTTCTCCCTCCTCAGGGGGGCCAGACTGAGGGCCAGTACGGATAGAAATATAGCCTTCAATCCAGAGAACAATCCTCACGCCCTGACTTTGGCTGCACTTGCCAGGGGAATGGGGCACAGGGTGTCATACAGACTACTGGCATCTTCTACTTAGGGAGCATTAGGTATAGAACAAGCTTAGAAAAAACTGTCTTAAGTCTGCTCTTATGGCTGCACACATGCTGGGAAATACCAGGTAACACTAATTCCTCATCCAAGACTCAATGCTAGTTGAGTGTAAATGGAACACGCCGAAGAGCTGCCCGCCTTTAAATTCTGGTAGGTGTAGAGAATACCATCTCTCAGTGCTGCTCTGGGAGGTCGGCTGTGGTTAGGAAAATGCCTTGAGAAGTTCTTGGGATAAAAGTGGAGTCTACAAACATGAAGCGGGGTGTTATTCTAGATATTAGAAGGGACAAAGAGAGTATGGGCTGTAAGAGGGAGAAGGAGAGGATTCAAAAGGAAAAGGGAAATATTAGAAAAGAGATAAAGGGGCAGTATGGTCCATCCTGCCTATTCTGCAATGTCACCCCCTCCTATAAACACCTTCCATTCATCAGTGAAATCCACAAAAATCACAATGTTCTTGGTACAACTGGTTGCTTGCAAAAAAAAATTAAAATAGTTAAGCGATGCAATTCTGCTTCCAAGTCAAAAGACACATCAAGTGAGGCTACAGGTGACAGAAACACCCCAGGTGTGAGACTCTGATTTCTTCCAGCTGTGAAAACTGGGGTTTGAAGAAAATCTTAGAATGCAGAGGTTCTATTCTTTTTTGTTTTTAATAGTGGTAAAATCCACATAACAAAATTCACCATTTTAACCATTTTAAAGTGTACAATTCAGTGCCATTTAGTACATTCATAACTTTGTGCAACCATCATCACTATCTAGACCAAGAATATTTTCGTCAACGCAAAAGGAAGCCCTGTACGCTTTAAGCTGCCACTCCCATCTCTCCTCCCCCGGCCCCACCTCTCCCACCTTCTACCCAGCAACCACTAATTTGATTTGTTTCTCTGGTTTGCTGAGATCCTGTTCTTATCCACTGGGCCAAACTACCCATTACCCTGGTGAAATGTAGAAAAGGCCTTAGGGTGTTCAGAGCAGCCCCCTGCTGAGTCATGGGGATTAAGAGCCAGAGGTGGGCAACAAGAAAACAGTGGGACATTGAGAGGGAAGGGGCTCTCCTGGTAGCTCTAGGAAGGTAGTTTTACAAGTTAGTTCCACTTGTAAAACTATATTTTCAGTGCCTGAGTCTCTGAGCAAGGCACATGTTAAAGACTGTGAGGGGAGTTGAAACTTGAAAGCTTAAAGTGATAGAACAGGATGAAAAGATTCCAGTGGCTCCAGCTTAGTAACCCTTGGGGTGAAGAAATGGAAGTAATCATCAAGGGAACAGGAACACAAAGGGAAAGACTTTTGAGGAGGGAGAGAACCTCCGGGTTATGGAAAATGATTCATGAAAATGAGAGATTTTAAGAAACGAACACAATTTTTTAAATTTTCGAAGCATTATTTGTTCCCCATACAGTTTGTCTTAAAAACCAGAAAACACTGCACACCTGACTGCAGGAAGTATAGACTATGCGCTGTTACTGGGGAGTGGGGAGCAAGGGCACAAGGCACTTGGTGGCCAACCAACTAAACAGAAGATGAGGACTAAAACCAGGAGTTTGGATGCTTCATAATTTGCAAATCTCCTAGAGTTTTTTTAAATAAGTAAATGAGTAAAAAAATAAACAAATAAATAAGTCTCTATTCCCCAGGTTCATGAATGGCCTTTGGGGTAGTCAACTCCACTTGGACCACTATTCAGGGTACTGAAAGCAGTTACTCTCTGTAAGCTTGCACAAAGTTGAAACATAAATTGTTGACTTATCCTTGACCAGGTGAAAACTCTTCTGTTTTGCAAGGAATCTGGTCCCCTTATTATTTCCCCTCCTCCACTTTAAACAAACTACAGTCTTAGGACACAGGCTTTCAACTTCTGTAGGAGATTACAACTCTCATTCTCACATTACAGACAAAGCCCTGCCCACTTTTCTTTGATCCTTTCACCTTGCAGGGTGAGCATGGTTGGCTTTTCGTCTTTGTTCCACCAGTTCTTTTCCGTACACACTTCAAGGTGTAGCTCTCAGCCACCTGTAGCTTAATCTGGGCCCCACAATCTAGTATTTGGATTTTAAAGCATGGTTCTCAACTCTTAATTTTAGCTCATATTCCTATGGGCAGCAGTGGTCCCTCATGGGGAACTGCTCTTGAGGTCAGAAGATCTAGGCTGAAGTCCTGCATCTGCCCATTACTGTGTGACCTTGGATAAATCCTGCAGTTTCTCTTTGAAGAATAGGGATAACTACACTTGCTCACTCATTTACAGTTATTATAAGCATCCAATGAGATCAGGAGTAAAGTATATTGTAAAGCACACATGAAAATATATTGTTTAAATGCTAGTTATTTCAAGATTCACAGACTTTGAAAACAAACTTATGGTCACCAAAGGGGACAGGTTGGGTGGGCGGAGGGATGGACTCAGGGTTTGGGACTGGCATATGCACACTGAGGTACATGGAATGACTGGCCAATGGGGACCTGCTGTATAGCACAGGGAACTCTACCCAGTATTTTGTAATAATCTACGTGGAAAAAGAATCTGAAAGAGAATGGATGTGTGCATATGTATAACTGAATCACTTTGTTGTACAGCAGAGATTATCACAACATTGTACATCAAATATACTTTAATAAAACTTTAAAAAATGGGAAGAAAAAACATCTTAGCATTAAATCACCATGCTCAAGAGAAACCAGAGAAAGAAAGAAAAAAAAAATCCAGGTCCTGTGTCTCCCAATTAAATTGTGATTTCCTTACCAATCATCATCAATTAAAACTTTAAAACAAAACGATATCTCCTTTAATGTTTATTTATTTATTTATTCAAAATAGTTATTTATGGAGCTCTCATTGTGGCGCAGCGGAAACAAATCTGACTAGGACCCATGAGGTTGCCGGTTCGATCCCTGGCCTCGCTCAGTGGGCTAAGGATCCGGCATTGCCATGAGCTGTGGTATAGGTTGCAGACGTGGCTCAGATCCTGCATTGCTGTGGCTGTGGCATAAGCCAGAAGCTGTAGCTCCGATTAGAACCCTAGCCTGGGAACCTCCACATGCCACGGGGTGCGGTCCTAAAATGACAAAAAGACAAAAAAAAATAGTTATTTATTTCCTTTCTCATCATAAACAAACATTTAAATGCTATCTTGAGTTGGGTGAATGCCCATTAATTCACTGCAGGCAATTCTTTTTAGGTTTCTGCGTCTTATTAACCTTATACTAAGAACCAAATTCTGTCTTATCTGCAATACTACGTGTAGAAGAAAATGCACCCAAAATGGAATTTGTGAATTTAGATAGTCATTAGGATGAATACATGCATTACAGGGTTAAAACAGGCTCAAGGCTGCAAAACAACTAAGAGTTGTTTGGAACTAAGAGTGAAAAGAATATTACCAAAAAAAGGTACTTATGTTGCTAAAAAGAACAAACTTTTTGAGCCTTCTGGAAGTGCCTTTTATATACAATTTATATGCTAATTATAAATCACTGGGATATATTAGATAAGCAGGTTCCCTAAGGACCTAGTGTTTGGTACAATTCGTCCTTGAAAAAACAGAGAATAAAACACTGTAAAAGCCCACGTCTCTGCAATGGCCTCCAGAACCTCCCTAGGCTGCCACCACATGCCCTACAATTTTCTTTCTTGTTCTATCAGTTCCCGCCACATTGGCTGCCTTGCTGGTCCTTGACTAGACCCACCCGGACGCCTTAGCACAGGCTGATCTCTCTACCCAGAGTGCTCTACTGCGGGGCTCCCTCCTTCAAGTCTTTGCCAGCCATTCCCTCCTCAGGCAGGCTACTCTGACCACACTAGTTGGATTTGCAGCCCTCCTTTCAGTATAGTTACTTTGATCTATTTTTTGCCATAGCGCTTATCACCTTTTAACATAAGTGATAACATACTTCCCTTTTTTTTTGGTCTTTTAGGGCCACACCCAGGGCATATGGAAGTTCCCAGGCTAGGGGTCAAATCGGAGCTGGAGCTGCCGGCCACAGCCACAGTCATGCCAGACCTGAGCCACAACCGCAACCTACACCATAGCTCACAGCAATGCCAGATCCTTAACCCGCTGAGCAAGGCCAGGGATCAAACCCAAGTCCTCGTGGAGACTAGTCAGATCTGTTACCACTGTGCCACCATGGGAACGCCACATACTTCCTTATTGAATGCATTGCCTCTCTCTCTCTCTGGTAGAATGTAAGCTCCAGAGGCAGAGAGTTTTGTACGATTTACTACTGTACCCCACTTAGAACAGTGCCTGGGGTGTTGACACTTAGTACCTTGTTTTGAATGGAAGAATGCTAAAGCTGAAATGAGAATCAACTTGTATCTTGCTGTGTTTTACGAAGGAAAATATCAGCCTCACACCAGACTTGATTTCAGAGATCTGTCTGGAAAGAGAGATTTCCAGGGAGACTGAAGAACTCTTCCGGTGAGAAAATGAAAAACAGGAATGAGGAAGAGGAAATGGAAGAGGAACGAGGATGGAGGGAGAACCATGGATCCCCTTTCCCTCACAGAACCGTTAAAGCCTTTTCCACACAATATACGGGTTGATTTTAATTTTTTGTTTGTTGGTTTTGGTCCCTTTTAGGCTGGTTATCAAGGTAGTGAGAGTAGCTGAAAATATCTAAAGATTTCAGGGTGGTCTGTGGATTCCTGGAATTCAGGGCAATTTGAGCATGGAACAAAAGGGGCTCAGCCATGAGATAGCTGGGGGAGGAGTAAATTTCTTCCCCATCCCCATTCCAAAGGAGGATACCCTCACCCAAAACAGAGAAGTATGGGAGGGAGGAAGAATGGGCCAGTTCTTTAAGTGAGCCACAGCGTTCACGGCTTTCAGTTGATCAAACTTCTCGGTATGAACTGGATCCCACAGGGCTTACAAAGTGTGTGTACATGTGTGGTAAAAGGAGGAAAGGTGGGAGAGGGGTACTGGGTTTAATCTGACTGACATTCCATTTATAATTTACTCTAAATGGAATCGGATATTCATCCAAGTCTTTATCTGGACACTCATGGACTTCTTAAGTAAGCCAGGAAGTGAAGCTTTTTAATGATCTATAGTTCAGAATGCCTGTGACGACTTAGTGACACTTGATCTTTAATATGATATTTTGATCTAAAATATCAGTGTGACCTTGGGGAAGAAATGAAGGAATTAGGTGCCCTCACCCCAGATTGTATAGGATTCCTTCTTGGTTGCAAGGACATATGTTAACTTGTTTTTCTTTAGAACCCGAGCCTGTTTCCCAAAGTGTCCTAATAAATTTCCTAGACGAGGAAGGAAGGAAATGGGACTTGGGGAATATCACTTATTTTGTTCCCATGAAATATCATCCTCCTTTTGTCAGTTTCCCCTGAAGCCACCTGTGCAGCTACCTGGCCTCTGCCATACCTGAAGGCAGAAGCTTCATAAAGGAATAACACAGCTAATGGAATTGGATAGGAAGATATGTATCAGTTGTATTTCTCAGATGAGAATTCAGCAAGATTCAGACTCAGCTTGCGCTAGTTACCTAACTACTCTCAGGTCAAGAACGATCGCTCGTGGTTGGGATGTGAGGCTGATATTTTCCTTCATAAAACACAGCAAGATACCAGTTGGTTTCCATTTCTTGCTGTCCCCCAGTCTCACGCATTCCCCATAAAGTACCTTAATTCTGTTACACAATATGGAAGCAGGTTTTCAAAAGGTAATCGGATTTCTATTGATTGCCAGCTGATGAAATTCTCTTTGCACACAATAGGTCTATAAGATGCTTCTTATGCCACTGCTCAGAGCGACATCCTGCGTGCCTATGTTTTTTTAAGAGATAGCCACACATTGTAATATAATGGTTGAAGTTTTTATCTTTTCATATCAGAAAAGATTCATTTCAACTTGCAGTCCTTTGAAAGAGAACATGGCAAGCTGGATGACAGTCTGTCCTACACTGCTATGAGCCCCCAGTCACAGGGACTAGTTTCTTTGAGCACAGACCTCTTTATAGATTAGAACATTTATCTTAAGCACCAATGTTAAAGTTAATGCAAAAGTTCAGAGGTGCAAAATAATTTAAATGTGCCCAAGTAGTAGCAATAACATCTCTAAAATCTCAGCAGTGAATTATGGATATGTGGAGTATTAAAAATGCAAAGCTAACTCGATTTGCATTTGCAATGCCCCCTAGCTGTTACCGGGGAGGAGGAAATTGCTTTCTGCTGAATTCAAGGGCACACTACTTAGTGCTGTATTTAAGTCAAGGAGGAAAATCACTCATTTTTATTCTACCACTTAACTTGTGCTTATGTAATCTGTCTGGCACTGGAGTCAGTTGTCTGATATTGTTTTCAATCACAGAAAGAGAATATATAATCCAATCATTACACCTTTATTTTCACTTGCTTGGTGATCTCCCAGAGCCTTATTACTACCAGTAAATGCCAGTCTGTCATCAATCAGTGCTTGACTCTGGGACCATCTCTGACAAACAGCACCGACCTCAAGTATTATTTTTATTTTTGAGGAGAGGTATGAAGTGAGGGCAAGGTTCCATTTCCCCCATTAGATGGGCAGATAATGCATTCCTTCACTAGTGGCTCCCCCACCCCAAACCCATCATTTGCTATCCATAGGCCATCTCTCTCCCCAGCAGATAAATCCTCAAAGACAGGGTAGACATGCAAATTAATAGCTAATATATCACAAAGCAGCAACCTGCTTTCAGCTCTGTGTCTTCTCCCACCTTTTCTTCCTCCTTCCTGCAACTGCTCCTTTTCATTTCTGCCTTCCCAGTTGGCCTGCCCAATGAGCTTTTCCAGTTGTTTCCCTTTGGGACGCCAACACGGCAGGCCTTGATGCTAGCACTGCCTGCTGCTGCCCTCCTGATGCAGGGATTTACTAAGAGCAACTCTCCAGGCAGAAGATGTGACAGCTGACATTTCCTATGATGGAAGCTCAATAAGAAAAACTATGTGAAAGGCTAGGGTCTGTTAAAGGGGGATCAGATTCCTCTGGTTCACAAATAATGTGGAGGTCCCCAGTCACGGTAAAATTGAGAGATAACACAGTTTGGTGGCCAAGGTCGACCATGAATCCCAGTTAAAAGAATACCACTCAGTGTTGGTCCATTTCCCATCAATCTTTGTGATTGTGTTTGAGGATGATATTGGTCATAAGTTGCCTTGTATGACTTCCCTCTACATTTCCTTGTATTTATTACTTTGTCAGGAGTCATTGCTTTTTTTTTTAACTTATCCTGGGTAGAGAGGATATGACTGATAACAGTGGATCTTAAACCTCAGTTTTATAAGAGCTATGAAAGCCACATACCCAGGAATTCTGACGCATTAGGGCTGAGTAGAGGGTCTAAGGATCTGATTTTTAATAAGAACCACTCTCCCAAGCAAGTGGTTCTGTGGACAGTTATGGACTATTCTTTAAGAAATGCCTTTTTGAAAGCCATAGAAAGGAAGATACTGTGGCAGAGTCTAGTCTAAATGGTCTCCTCACTCCCATCCCTTTCGCCCTTTCTTCCTCTTCCTCATTCTTCTCTTCTGCTTTCCCTTCTCCTTCTGCTCCTCCTCTCCCCTCTCTTTCTCTCCCCCCTCCCTCTCACAGACACATACAGACACACACAGACACAGACACACACACATAGACACACAGGCTTTCGTCCAAGGGTCAAGATTGTCTCTTTGCTACTGCCTTATGAAATCAACAATCTTTTTGGAAGATTGACATAACAGGCTAAAAACATTACTTTTACTTCCACAAAGAGGCAGAAATTACTCCCAAACATCAAAGATGAGGCACAGGGGATCCCCAGAGGTTGTCATATAAGAAAACTGAATTGGAGATTGAGTCTGGCTTCCTAAAACCAATTCCCCTTTTTTTCTAACAAATGAAGCATTCCCTGGATTTGGTGGTTTGGGATTTGGTAGTTCTAAATAGAACACTCAGAAAGATGAATAATTTTAATCAGGGGTAAGGAGAAAGGGGTTATTCAAAAGACATGGAATTTCCTTATATATTTATAATGCATGTGAGCTGAAAACCAAGTGAGACAGGCTAATTAGGAATATCTTAGACAACAGAAAGCCCATTTGGTCCTTGGAATGTCAAGCTCAGTCTCTGGCCAGATACTGTGTTAAAAACCAGAATTCAGGCTACTGTTTTGAAAAATACATCAGATAAGAATGAGAGCAGACAATTGAGAGATTTATAATCCCCATGGTACACAGTCCATAAATTGGCTGCCCTTTTTATCTCTGCAGCAGGAGAAATAGGGAAATTCTAAAAACCCCAGAAGAAATAGGCAGGATGTCTAAGTTAAGAATGCAAGGGGGAAAGGCCTCCTTATTAAAACAAAATACTGCCCCCTTTGCCCTGCACATATCATAACTTACCTGTTTTATTCCATTCTAGCTGGGCTTTGCCAGGTGATTTATTAGTTGGTCTAAATTTAGCCCTGGAAGGAAGAACAACTAGAAAGTGGCTCCCCACAGTGTATTTCATGAATATCACTTTCCTCTTGAAATTCAAACATTGTGATTCCTGCTGTTATCACCATCTTGTCCCAGATATAAGCAGCTTCCACTATAATTACATGAACCAAGTATGGACAAAAAAATCCTTATTGGTCTTAGCACAGCTAAAACCAAACAAAATGTCCCTCCCTTATCACAAATTTATGAAATAATAAGGAAGTACGTTAGTTCAAAACTACACAGCACTTTGAGCACACCTTTATCTAACTCTAATATGCCTCTTCCTAAGCTGGTGGGTAGGACAATCTAAATCTTCAGGTGTGAAATTATCCTCTCCTTACAGGAAGGACTCTGGCCCCTTGGGCCTAACAACATACCAAAATCATAATAATACAGCATCACAGAACCCAAACCATGGGAATTACAGACATAGAGTAACAGGACAGTCCTGCCATCTCAAAGGAAAAGAAAAGGTTTAGATTCATGATATATGTTGGGATGTTAAATCAGAATGCTGCTAAAGTTAGGGTAGCATAATATGGAAGCTAGCCCCAGAGGAAACCCTTACAACATAGATAACACTGGGTTAAAGCTACAGAAAAATGAAAAGGGAAAAACCAAACTCTTTAAACATTAAACATTTGTTTAAATATTAAAGTAAAGTTAGCCTGACAGCAAAATCGATATTAAATCAGGCCTGGAAACTGTTTTACGATTTCAAACCCTACGCTTCTTAACTGCCAATGTCATAAATGATGTCACTTTTCACCATGATCGTGGCTGCCAGCAGTCAGGTCAGAAATGCCAGCTTTCATTTAAATTGTTCGTTTGTGATGTAATTTAGAGTTTACTCCCAGGGACAAATGTCACTCTCTGAACATGAGGCCCTGAAAGTGCTGCTGTAAGCAAAATACATTCCCTCCTGGTTCCCTTCTGTCCCCAACAGCATGGTATCCAGAGGGTCCTGTGAGTTCTCTTGGGTTTGAACAAAGATTGGAGGACAATAATGAGTTTAGACTCTCTTCCAGTCAGTGAAGACAGAGATTTTGAGGACACTTCTAGGGTGAAAGGAAAGGAGGCTGTGGAAAGCTGTACTAGCTGTGAAATATTCCATGGGCAGACTGGGGATGGAGGCCAACGATGTGGACATACTGGGGTTTTGGCCAAGGGGCAGCCTCGAGCTACCAACTGCACAAGGCGACTTATGGGATAGATAGATGGGGAAAGGCTTCCTTTCTTCCCAACCTCAGCCCCTTGATTCTCATCCCCGTGCAAACTGTCTTCCCTCTCCGAGTATCTCCCCACTGGCCTATTATGATGACTTCTTTAGTCTGAAACATACATGGAGCTGCTAAAATGCAAGTATGCTCTGAGAAAAACAACATCAGGCTTTACCAGGTCTTCCCTGTATAGCTGCTAGCATCTTTGCAGTCAGGATTGTCTGTAGTGGGGTTAGCTGCCTCCAGTAAGCATGTACCTGGTTTACATTTTTCAGTTAGGGTTTCAGCAGAACATAGCATGGCATGGGGTTTTTCAGTTATGGTGGTCCAGTCAAACCCTGGAGATGTGCAGTTTAACTAAGTGGTCATCCATTACGGTCCTGCTAAAATGGAACAAAGGAAAGCTAAAGTTTGGAGCACATATGCACGCGTGCGTGCACGTGTGTGTGTGTGTTTGGAGGAGTAGTGATGATGAGAGACTGCATTAGTTGGCTTCATAACTAAATACCACACATTGGGTAGCTTAAACAACAAAAATTTATTGTCTCATAGTTTTGGAAGCTGGAAGTCAGAAATAAAGGCATCAGCAGAGCCATACTCCCTCTGAAGGCTCTAGGAAAGAAGCTGTTCCAGGTCTCTCTCAGAGTTTCTGGGAGTACCCTGGCTTATGGCAGTATACGTCCAATTCTCACATGGTGTTCTCCCTGTGACTCTGTGTCCAAATATCCCCTTTGGATAAGGACACCAGCCATATTGAATTAGGGGCCCATTCTACTCCAATATGACCTCATCCTAACTAATCACATCTGCAGAAACATCTCCAAAAAAAGTCACATTTTGAGGTAGCAAGGGCTAGAACTTCAACATATGAATCTGAAGGGGATACAATTCAACTTATAACAGAAAAAAACTGGGGTAGAAATTGGAAGGATACAGATAATGAAAACAATAGAGAATGGCCCTGAACAATAACCGAGTAATGGATGTCTGATAAGCAGTGGAATCAAAGACTTGAACTTGTCCAGGAAAGAGCATTGCCTGGAGATGAATTCAACATGTCAGTCTTAGCTAGTCCTGAGACATCAGTGAACATGTGTTCTTCCCAAAACAATGTAGCCATTTTATTTGTAATTGCTTTCTACTGAAAATAGAATGACATTCTTTCTTTTCTTAAAATTAAAGGACCATGAGAAAGGGATGGGCAGCCAGAACTATTCAGAAATTAATCAGTGGTCAATTTATATTCCCCTCTCCAGGGACAAAAAGCATACCTGGAAGGAAGAACCACACAAAATATGGCACTGTGTCACCTCACCTACTACCTGCTCAGGATGGGAATCAAATCAGTGGGGTTGCCTGAAACTTTAGAACAAGTGCAAAGAAGAATACAAACTAAAGCAGTCCTTATGCAGTACACTTGCAATTACAGAAGTCCCAAGTTATACTCAGAGATGTTCCAGATTTCCACAAATGGCATAGAGTTGTTATACTATAATTCTTTTCATCACAAAAGTCACTTCAGCCCAAAATTCTAGAATTGAAATTTCATGTTACAGTTTTCATCCATTTGGTTTTCTACATGGCTTAGAATAGGACTTTCTCTTCCCCCAAACAGATATCCCTACACCACTGGTCCTCTATAAACATGTGGACGTGATCCTTCCTGTCAAAGAGCTGTGTTGGTTGTAATAAACTCCTGTTTTCTGTCTGCCCCAGTTCTGCCAAATTCGTGTTCACAAATGGAGGTAGACAAGGAAAGTATTCAAGAAAGACACAATTTCTAATGAGAACAGCAGAAACAAAACACAGCCTTGGTTTTCCAGGTGAAAAACAATGTCTTCGATTCATGTCCTATCTAGTCATTCCCCCTGAGAGAATGCACCACTGTGATTTTCTCAGCTATAATATGATGTTTGGCTTTGGGGGGAGGAGAGGGAGGAGTGCTGCACAGCGGTTAGCGGAAGCAGTAGCCTCCAAAGGCTTGTAAAAAAAAAGTAATGTTTGGTTTTTTTAAGTATAGGATCCACGAAAGTTTCTAATACAACAAAGGCTGCTATATAAACCAGAGATGATTTGCATTCAGGCTCACAAAAGCAAGAATGCATATAGCCAGTTCTAAGAGCAGATTGTGATGGTGACACTTTACGTTACATCACAGCAAACTCTAGGTGGTGACTCCTATGATGGATTTAGTGTCTGCTCTGTAAACGTGTATCTTTTATTTGGTTGTGGCGCTTAATGATTTTTATCAACACTTAACAGATCCTATTTTTATTTACATAGAGGTTGAAGCAAATAAGAACATTTATCTAATGTAGAGGTCTAGTATATCAGGACTTGCCTTTGAGGAGATTCACAGTGTTCTTTCCTATCCGGGTGTATAAATTTACCTTATTACCTTACCTGATTTTAATGCATTAACACTAAATTCTGTTTATTAGCTGTATTACTTTTGTTTTGGGTTTTTTGTTATTGTTGTTTCTTTTTTTTTTTTTTTATTTCTGCGTTTTTAGGGCCACTCCTGCAGCATATGGAGGTTCCCAGGCTAGGGGTCAAATCCGAGCTGTAACTGCCGACCTATGCCACAGCCACAGCCACATGGGATCCGAGACACGTCTGTGAATCTACACTACAGCTCACAGCAACTCCGGATCCTTAACCCACTGAGTGAGGCCAGGGATCAAACCCACGACCTCATGGATCCTAGTCAGGTTTGCTATCGCTGAGCCACGAAGGGAACTTCCACTTTTGGTTTTAACTAACTCGAAACCCAACCAAACTCAAAGAACAAAGAAGGTGCACTGGCCTGGGTGACTGGAAAGTCCAGAGAGGTAGAGTAGCTTCCTTCAGGTATGGATTTCTACGAAATTAAAGCATACCAGGTGAGGCTAGGACAGAAGCATCACCCTGGAGTGTGTGAGTATATAGGGACAGTTTGGAAATAGAAACTGTTGCCTAGACACTTGGCAAACGTCCTCCTCTTTTTAGCTAGAACAGCAGAGGATTTCCTTAAAGTAGCAGCTAGTTCCAACGAACCAACACAGAACAACTGCAGCAAGTTCTCATTGCCTCACAGAAATCTGAGGAATCACTACTTCATTCAAGAACACTCACTTCCAGCAATATGTTTCCCGTTTTTAAAAAACTTTAAAGATAGCGTTTGAAATAAAGAAGTAACACCCTTCATGATATTAATGAACTTGCATAAATTGCTCTGGACTTACGGTTGCCCTCGGATCCCTCAAAGGATTTCACCTAATCTCCATTCATCCAGAAGAAACCTGAGCCCTTCAGAAGGCCCAAGATCACTTCTGTGCTCTACCTGAACTGCCTAGCAGACTGAAACAGCCCTGATGATGACAATAAGATAATCACATTCATCTCAACTGTAAGAGGATGATTCAATGTCCCACCCCAGAACCCACAATGATGTCTTCTGTTATCCTATCCATGAAGATGCTGGTTTCCAGCTTCACACATCAAAGGCCTCATGTGGTTCAGACTGGAGGCTGAGTGAAGGTGGCTTCTAGGAAAGAAAATAGAACCTATAGCAGGTAGCTCTGCTTTGGAAGGGCATTAAGGTGAAGGATCGATGCCTAGGAAGTCTGGTCTCTCCATCTCCTTGAACCCCTAACTAAGAAGGAGAGAAGACAAGGAACCCTATTCCTCCTTTTGTCCAAGGAACAAGGCCTGGAGACATTGCTGAACAGAAGCTGTATCTCCCACCCCCTCTCTGGCCACCTTACAGCCCAAATCCCCCCAGCTGAACCCAAAGAATTCCTAGGTCTATAAAAGTCCCCTTGGCCCAGAAGCACCAGGTTTACGGTGAACCCTCATTAAAGTGTGCTCCTGCAGCCAGACTGTCAGTTTCAAAAGAAAACTCCTTTTAATTTTAACTAGAGCCCTGGGCATCAGAAACAGTAGAGAAAGGGGATTCATTTATGAGTTTCTACGGCAGATTATAGGTTTTATTTGCTCCTTTACACTACTTTTCAGTCTGTCATTTTGGTAAGGTTAACCCCAGCGTAAAATGTTCCCATAATTATGCTCGGAAACACTCCCAGCCTGCCTCATGCCAATAAATGCCTGGAATAACTGTCAGGCTAAATGAATCCCATTTGGACAAAATGATTATTGAAAGTTATTTTAGTTCCCTATTAAGCAGTTGCGGAACAGAGCTGTAATCAAAATGTTTATTTCAATTAGAATTATTATGGTCAATAAAAAGCTCAAGTAGAAAGTAAACTACACTTTATCAAATAAAGTAAGTTAAATTTCTTGTTTCACATGGCCTCTATCCTACAGTCTGACAATAGGCACAATTATCAGCCTTTTCCATTGTATATTATCAGCTTTTATAGCCTAGCTACCATCTAGTAGATTCAGAGTCACTTGCTCCAGTTGGACAAAAAACCTAGTTCTTTCCTGATGGTTACCATGGTCAGCAGGCAAGCATGAGCCCCTCTGTTTCTGCAGCTACAGAGTAGGGGAGCTTGAATGGCTGAGAAAAGGCCACGGGGGTCATAGCACCAACAGCAGTATTTATTCATTACCCTGCCCCCAGAACTGACCGCACAATCATTCACATGACTATACTTGTGATTTCTTTTCCTGTGAATCCCAGGGAAAATGGTTTGGCTTATTAGAGCAATGCAGTCATCCTCACCAGAAAACAGCTTTTGGAGGATTCCGTTTGTTTGAAGAGGGAGCTAATAAAAAGGACCTATTTCCATATCCTACTACGATCTGCCCTTGAGATGAAAGCTTGGGTACACACAAGCAAATAAGTTCCCCCACCCCCGCCCCACAAATCACAACAGTTTTGGTCATAATCCTCTATGCCTAGAAGTATTATGTTACAGATTCCAAAGCCCAGGTCAGAATCTCCAGGGTGGGTCCCAGGTGACGAGGGATTTTTAAAGTGCCCCCGCCCATAGCCGCCGCCACCCCCGCCACCGCCCCTGTCATTCCAACATGCAGTTAATGGTAGGAACTATACTATAGGACAGCGGTTACCAAGCTGTTGTCCCTGAGCCAGCAGCAGCAACGCCACCTGGAAAGTTGTTAGAAATGCAAATTCTCAGCCTCCCTCTGTTCATTACTTCATCAGAAGTGGTATGGGGTCAGATAATCTGCATTTTAACAAGGCTTCAGGTGAGTCTGATGCATCCTCAAGTCTGACAACCACTACTAGAGGGTGTCTTCTTTAAAAAGAAAAAAATAGAGCAAAGATGTTTATCGCTAACTTACATGTTAAGAAAAGCCAGCATTTACCTCTAATAGAAGAGGAGCAAGATTAATAAACCAACCACGCCCACTGATTGCCTGATTGTTAAGACAAAGGATATAGGAAGAGGTGCTAGAAGTACTCTTAATTCTGACCTAGACAAGGGAGAAGGGTCTCTGAGAACCACCATCATAAAAGCCAGGGTTGGCGGAATAGTGAGGGAATAGGGAACTCATAATCCACAATCAGAATCTCAAAGGAAACAAACGTACAGAATAATAGGAAAGCTGGCTCAAAAGCAAAACCTTGAGTAAGATAAGCATTTGCTTCACCTCTTCTCTTCCTACAGCAGTTTTTCTGATCCCTTATTTCTAGCTTCCCAAGGTCCCCATGATTCCCAGAGCCCCGCAGAACAGACAAGGAAATTAACTCTTGCTGAGATCTAAATGACCAACAATAATTTTATATTCTTCCATTTCCTTGCTTTATTTGAAGTGTAAATGTTCTTATAACATGGACACTTAACTTAGAGATTTACACAGCACTCCTCCATGCCAATTCCTGTCCTAAGCCTTTTACACATATTAACTCATTCAGAACACATACCAACACTACAAAATAAGTACCAGTTTGGAGTTCCCAACATGGCTCAAAGGAAACGAATCTGACTAGCATCCATGAGGGTGCAGAGTCAATCCCTGGTCTCGCTCAGTGGATTGTGGATCCGGCATTGTGGTGAGCTGTGGTGTAGGCTGCAGACTCAGCTCAGATCCCAAGTTGTTGTGGCTGTGGCACGGGCTGGCAGCTGTAGCTCCAATTCAACCCCTAGCCTTAGAACCTCCATATGTCATGGTGAAGCCCTAAAAAGACCAAAAAATATTTTTTTGAAGTACCAGTTTATACCATTTCACAGGTGATGAAACTGAGGCACAGAGATGTTAAGTAGTCCTCCCAAAATCATCACCTTACAACAAGGTAGTCTGGCTTTAAATTATATACTCACTTATTACGCTAAACATCTCAGAACAAGTGGGCTTTCAGACATGGAACTCCTGGGCTGGAAAGATTTAGGGAAGGAGCTCTCAGAGAGCTATTCACTGGTAGATAATTGCCATTCTATCGACATATCAGGTCAGATTGGTCATATATTTCCCACTTTGGTGGCTTATTATCTCTTGGAAAACATGTAGTATCAGCTTTGTCTCCATAAATGTATCCTGTTTCTGCTACTGCCCTGAGTATCTGACTAATCCAGACAAAATTCCTGACCTAATTATTTTGGAAGGATTTGCTTTTCTTATTAAATTATGGTCCAAGCCTAGGGCTTCCAAGATGTATTTCTTCAAACTTAGAAGCATCGTAGAAGGAGCAATTGTGTCAGTTTCCTTGAAGTCTAACAGCAGCTCTTTTGAGCAGAGTTGCCTTGGCCTGAGTAGAAGAGGAATCAGAAAAAGATGTGAATTTTTTTTCTCCTACTTTTTCCCCTTAAGTCTTTGCTTAGAGGCTTTTTCATTAAATAAAGTCTTAAAGTTGACAGAGGCATCACTTTCTGGCTTATACCAAGTCTGTCAAAAATAGACTACACATTTCAATTTGATCCCATGTCTAAAGGCTCAGCATTAACTCACAGAGTGCTTACTAAGTATTGAACATCTGCATGTTCTTGGCAAAAGCCTTCTCAAGCTTGCTGGGAAGGGTTGGGGTGGCAGCTCTGAGTAAGCTTCAATTTTTATCCCTTGACACTTTAATTAAGATAATTTAACAGCCTGTTAGGCACAATATGCAGAATTTCCCACTAGGAGCCAATGAGGAAAGAGTCTTGGGGAACGGGGAGATATCCGTGAGGATAGAGATCCAGGCAGCATAGAGTTGGAAGGAGTCATGGTTATTACTCAGCCCAATGACTGTGACTTTCCCAAGGTCACACAGTTAATTAGTGGACTCCCTGCATCTCACACCGCATTAGACACTGTGGGATGTTAAATGGGACTTTCCAGGCATAACAAATTGGGAGAGCTTTTCTAGAAAAGCACACTTCTGTCCTTCTCAGAAATTCGCTGTCAGCTTAAGCACAGCCTTGGGGTGGGAGAGAGGCTGAAGCAAATACCAGTGACATGACTCAAGACCCTGTGATTTTTTTCAGAGGATGGAGGTGTTGCCAGATGCAATGGGAAAGCCTGTGTCTCATTTTGTCTCCTAGTTATCCTGTGTGGCCCGTGTATTAGCTGCTTGCGTCACGGGTATTCTACAGGCATATTAGGGCTCCCCATGCCTCTAACGACTAGGCAGTTTAGAAAAGTGCCTCTTACTCAGGCTTGTGCAATCAGAAATAGCACCCATGCAATTAATCATTTTAATCGAGAGACACTGTCAGCTTTGACATTCAGAATTCTATTCCTTGACTAGACGTTTCTTCTAAGACCCTAAAAAACTTATTTTTTAATTCTATCTTTTGAAACTAAGAGTTTTCAGTCTGATAGATAATGTTCATTCCCTTTAAAAGTAGATGGCATTGGAGTTCTCATCTTGGCACCTGGAAATGAATCCGAATAGGAACAATGGGGTTGCAGGTTCAATACCTGGCCTCAGTCAGTGGCTTAAGGATCTGGCATTGCCATGAGCTGTGGTACAGGCTGCAGATGCAGCTCGGATCTGATGTTGCTGTGTCTGTAGTATAGGCGGGCAGTTGTAGCTCCAACTGGACCCCTAGCCTGCTACAGGTGCGCCCCCCCCAAAAAAAGTAAATGGCATTTACTTTATGCTCTAAAAATTACAACCATTACTACTCTGACACATGCTCAGCATTTCTCAGGATACAATCATTACTCATTTCTAGTTTAATTGGCTAGATACATACATATATAAAATATAAAAACATACATGATGGATTTCAGATCCACTTGTAATAGACTGAGAACTTCATAAAGCAAGCTCTTAGATTCTGGGTACCACTAACCCCTTCTTTCAAATTTAGGAGTGAACTAAAAAGAAAGTGGGCAGTGTTAGGGTAAGAGACTGACGTAAAGGCAAGGATCAAGATGAGCCAGGGGAGGCTGGGGCAGGGGAAGTAAAGATCATGAGTTCTGGCTTATTTTAGGACAGATGATCCACTGTTCAATGATCCGCCTTGAGATTCTGCGGTAACTGGGGAAATAATAAAACAGAGGGAAGGAAGGAATGCATGTGTGTGCAAAGGCATGGAATTGCAAAAGTGCCTAGGGATCAGTAAGAAGTCCAAGTAGATGAAGTTGACGGTTGGAGGTAGATGGTAGGAAAAGGCAATCAGAATGTCATGGAAAGGGGGCAAAGCTAGTTGGGATTAGGATCATGAGAATCCTATCCTCCTCCTCTTCTCTGAAGCCCTCCCTGACTACACAGGCACAGAAGCACATCTTTCTGTGAAAACTTCATCTTTCAATGAAGTCACTGGTACTTAACCATGTGAAAGATTTCATACTGTTACTTAATTTTGTGTTTTATTTATGTTTCCCTATGTCTGTATTTTGACTATTTAAGAACATTATCAACAATTTCCAGGGGAAGATCTTTCCTTAGATGGTTGTAACCACAGTAGGTACATGCATAGGCCTTAAGTAATAACGGCAACAGTTGTTAAGGGATTTCTACATGCAAAAGTTTCCTATGTATTATATCTAACTCTCAAAACAATGCTATGAGGCACATATTATTTCCATTTTTAAACTGTGTAAACTAAGGCAGAAGAGGTTAAGTAACTTGCCCAAGGTCACAGAGCTCTAAACAGAAGAATCTGGATTTGAAAACAGGTTGTCTGATTCTAGTGTTTGTGCTTTTTAAACCACAATACTGTTATCCTAACAGGTGCTTAAGAAACCTTTGCTGAATGAAAGGGATGAGTGGATATCAGATAAATCGTTTAAAAAAAATTTTGAGTCTATTAATTGAAATGCTATTGAAACATTATTTAATTCTTTAGCCACTAAGAGATTTTCTTTACAAGTCACTAGTACGTTCCATATTCAGAGAAACATAAAAATCTATGAGTATTTCTCATCAGAGATCTATGAAAAAGAGCTTATTAATTCATGAGCTTATTAATTCATGAGCTTATTAATTACCAACTTTGTTCAGACCACTGGGCTCTTTTCTTTAATACATATGAAAGCTCTCTGAATGTTTCTTTCCTCTCCCAGGGACTTCAGCAATCTCATATCACTCTTCATCTCAGAAGTATCTCAATGATAAAAACAAGAAATTAATCCTTACAAAATCAAGAGGGGAAGCATTTAGAAATGCCTCATAGCTGACAGCTGACCGTAATGAAGGATTGGTCAACTCCCCAATTCAGAGAACAGCCTGGGTGGGGCCACCATCTCTGGTCATCACCCAGAAACCACTAGGAGCCAGGAAACTCTGAGAGAAGGGCTCAGTTACATTTCCATTAGAACGCACAACGATGGGTGGTGGGACCCTCTGGAGCTGAATGATCATGATTGCACACTTGCCATTTCAGAGCCAAATGCAGGCACTTGGGAATTTGAACTTATTACTACTCATCCTTGGCTGGGAAACAGGATGAACAAAAAATGAAGGTGCTGACAGTTGTTGTTTTTTTTTTTTTTTTTTTTTTTTTTTTAACAAGGGCCAAAGCAAAATCAAAGTCAGGAAAAGAATCAAAAGAATGCAAGGAGTATGAAACTTCTGAATCATTTAGGCCTGTGAGAGAGCAGGCAGTTCTTCTCCTGAGGAAGGAAAAGCCCTTGCTCCTAACAACATTCCACCAAGCTGAGAAGTCTTCCCATGCAGTCCCCCTTCTGCAGAGCAGCTGTGCAGGAAAAGCACCATCCTTTCCTATGATTCTCATGTGTTTTGACTGATGCCTGTGGAACAGTTTAAACTCAGTAAGGCTTTTGAGAGTTGGCCAAACAAATCTTGCACAGAAATGTCAGGCTTCGATAAACTATCACATCCAGTGTCTCAATTTCAGCTCAGTGTTTAGACTGGAAGGAAAGCAGATGAATAAAGCAAATGCTTAATTTGTACTAACATTATCTTCATGTTTTATCACCATGAAAATGACCCGTTGCTGCCAAATCACCAATGATATAGGTTACAACAGAAGCATGTGGAAGGTACAACTACAGAGCAATGAGACTATAAAAAAAGGTAGACATGATATAGTTTATCACATGAATGAAAAATGTTCTCCTTCCAGATGGTTGTGGAAAACAGTCACTTATTCTAATAATACTGTTCATTGAAACACAGGTCTAGTTTGCGAAGTATACGAGAAGGTGTTTAATGTAATACTACAAAGTTTAAACCCCGTCACTAACTAGCTATGTCATCTTAGAAAATTTCCTTAACTTTTCTGATCTTCCACAGCTTCAGTGGTAAAATATGGATGCTAGTTTCTTTGATGTCTGAGTGAAATATGTTCGTATTCAAAAATTTAATATATTTGACAATGAGAAAGTACTCAATAAATGGTGGCTATAAAAATTATCGTCATCATCATCAATGATGATAATAATGAAACAAGATCAGCTATTTAAAAGCTACAGAATCTTGGGCAAATGACTTAACCTCTTTGACTCCATTCATTTAAAAATTAGGTTTTTAAATATTATATTTAAAATACTTCATAGAGTTATCAGGGAGATAAACGCAAATGTATGAAAGGCATCTGTTATAGTATTAGGTACAGTCTAGGAGCTCAATAGATATGACTTCTTTTCAGTGACACTTTACATAGCAATATGAGGTTATTTAATCTGCAAATGGGAGAAAAGCCAGAATAGATAATCAAATCTAGTTTCACCAGAAAACTACTGTTTCTCTGTTTAAAACCCTAGTATAATCTAAATGGAAGAATCGGGATTTGAAAACAGGTTGTCTGATTCTAGTGTTTGTGTTTTTTAAACCACAATACTGTTATCCTAACAGGTGCTTAAGAAACCTTTGCTGAATGAAAGGGATGAGTGGATATCAGATAAATCGTTTAAAAAAAATTTTGAGTCTATTAATTGAAATGCTATTGAAACATTATTTAATTCTTTAGCCACTAAGAGATTTTCTTTACAAGTCACTAGTACGTTCCATATTCAGAGAAACATAAAAATCTATGAGTATTTCTCATCAGAGATCTATGAAAAAGAGCTTATTAATTCATGAGCTTATTAATTCATGAGCTTTAAAACATAAAATAAAAATTAAATCCTGCATAGATTAAATTTGCAATTAGAAGCACAACAGATATTAAAAATACATTGTGTTACATTGATAATGCAAGTTAAGTAAAATGCCTTCAGTTAATAAGATATTAGAACATAAAAACCATTGAAACAAAAATTATAGTCATGAGAGTCTATAAAACCACATATTCAGGAGTTCCCTTTATGGTTCAGTGGTTAACGAATCCAACTAGGAACCATGAGGTTGCGGGTTTGATCCCTGGCCTTGCTCAGTGGGTTAACGATCCAACATTGCTGTGAGCTGTGGTGTAGGTCACAGTCGTGGCTCAGATCTGGCTCTGTGGCTGTAGACCAGGAGCTGTAGCTTCTATGAGACCCCTAGCCTGGGAAACTCCATATGCTGCGAGTGCTGCCCTAAAAAGAAAAAAAAAACACAAAGAAACAAAAAAACCTACATATTCACATATTCACATTGTTATATAAAGTTATTTCTGTGATGAGGCTAGAAAAGATGCAACCACTCACTTCCACCAAAAAAAAAAAAAAATGCAGAATCTAGGCTTTCAGCCAGAAAGCAGGAAGATCAGGAATTCTAGAAGGAATAAATAAGTCTGTCCCTATAAATTGAGTCTAAATAACACATAATACCTTATGATTGTGACAAAGACCAAAACTGATACTTCGATGTCATCTTGGCAAAAGCTTTTGACTCTAAAGAATCTTTAGAGTCCCCCACACTCTGGCATATTTTAATTCTAAATTAAGTCTATTGATACTTCCAAAAAAGTTAGTTATCTACAGCAGCTATGAGAATGGATAAAGACTGGGAATAAAGTGGGGGTTCCCACTGTGGCACAGTGGGTTAAGAATACAACTTCAGTGGCTCGGGTTGCTGCAGAGGTGTGGGTTTCCATCCCTGGCTCTGTGCAGTGGTTTAAAGGATCTGGCATTGCTGCAGCTGCCGTATCACAGCTGCAATTTTGATTCAATCCCTGGCCCAGTAATTTCCATATGCCACAGGTACAGCCATAAAAATAAATAAATAAATAAATAAATAAATAAATAGGAATAAAGTACCCAATTGAACCTATTAATAATAATTTAGGAGTTCCTGTCATGGCTCAGTGGTTAACAAACCCAACTAGTATCCATGAGGACATGGGTTCAATCCCTGGCCTTGTTCAGTGGATTAAGGATCCAGCATTGCCATAAGCTGTGGTGTAGGTCATAGACGTGGCTCAGATCCCACATTGCTGTGGCTGTAGCGTAGGCCAGTAGAGGCAGCTCCGATTCGACCCCTAGTCTGGGAACCTCCATATGCCTCGGGGCGGCCCTAAAAAGACAAAAAGAGAAATAATAATAATAATTTAATTATATTTCTTAAAAGTTTTTCTAGTTTGTGTATGTAAATATGCATAAATATCATAAAATATGTTAAGAATAAATGTTTGGAATTCCCACTGTGGCACAAGGGGATCGGCAGCATCTTGGAAGCACTGGGAAGTAGGTTCTGTCCTCAGTCCAGCTCAGTGGGTTAAGGATCTGGTGTTGAGGCAGCAGCAGCCTAGGTGGCGATTACAACTCAGATCTGATCCCTGGCCAGGGAACTCCACACGCCACAGGGTGGCCAAAAAAAAAAGAGTAAACGTTTTGTTTTGTTTTGTTTTTTATGAAACCATTGAGAATGCTAGTTAGTTAACTAAGTTAACTCTTAATCACTAAGCTTGACTGTTTGGATAATTTGGCAGCTGACCTAAACTATAGAGAGCACAGGGGAGGAAACAGCCACTTGATTATTAAACACAAATATTGAACACAATAAATTTGTAAATTTAAACACAAAGATTGATCATCCTCAACACAGGAGATTAAGTATCAACATCATATACAGGGTTTTTCAAACCCCACACACACACACACACACGTGATTCTTTTATACATTCTCTCTTCCCATCACTGAGACCTACTGCTAAAAATTGATGGCATATGTTGCAATTATTTTTCATATTTTTCCAAAGTCAACATATTTGTTGTTAATGTAAAAGACTCTTATTCTAGGAAAGGCTGTAGAGATGCATTTGAAAAGATGATAACTGACTTAGTCAACTGAGCACTCTGTCATTCTCTCAACAGAAAAAGCTCAAAACAAGAATTTCATTTTTTTAGCCAAAGGCATCTGCAAAGCATCTGATCAAAAGTTGGTCATTTGAAGAAATACATGAGAAAGTTAAAAGTATAATTTATGGCATGCTGCTCACTACACACACATCTGCCCTACATTTTTCCTACCCTACCCCCAAGCTTAGTCCCTAGGACACCAGGGACAATTTTAAAAGGATGTTAAATCCAAAAGCAACAGGAAAGTTTTGAATTTCTTCTATATCACACACACACACACACAAACACACACACACACACACACACACAGTACTAGGGTCCACCAGTGATTTTCATGCATAAACCTTTCTTTCAGTCTTGATGTACAATCTGTCAGTAAGCCCTTTGGTTTGTTATATTATGCCCCCCTCCTTGCTATCACTTCATTGTCTCGCAGCTGTCTGCTCATTTCTGCCTTGATTAATTTCTTCTTGGGTGCCTACATGCCTAGTTTAGGAAACAATGATGTTCTCTTTGAGCTGTTGGATTTTTTGTAGTAATGAATAAAATGAAATGTAATAAGAAATTATAGAGCCTGAGAAATAAATGGTGCTAAGAACTAGAAAGGCTGTCAAGAGATACTGGTAGCGTGTCTGTATAGAATAGCCAAGACATGGAAATAACCTAAATGTCCATCGACAGAGGAGTGGATAAAGAAGATGTGGTACATATACACAATGGAATATTACTCAGCCATTAAAAGGAAAGAAATAACGGCATTTGCAGCAACATGGATGAACCCAGAAATTATCCCGCTAAGTGACGTTAGTCAGACAATGAGACACCAACATCAAATGTTATCACTTACATGTGGAATATAAAAAAAGGACACAATGAACTTCTCTGCAGAACACATACTGACTCAAAAACTTTGAAAAACTTATGGTTTCCAAATGAGATAGGTTGCAGGGTGGGGGGATGCACTGAGGGTTTGGGATGGAAATGCTATAAGATTGGTTGTGATGATTGTTGTACAACTACAAATGTAATAAAATTCATTGAGTACTTAAAAAAGAGAGATACTGGTAGTGTGTAAATCTTAAGGGAAAATGTGTGTGTGTGTGTGTGTGTGTGTGTGTGTTTTCATCCATGCTCTTGGCACATGGAAATTCTCAGGCCAAGGATTCAGCCCATGCTATAGCAGTGACAACACTGGATCTTTAATTAACCCACTGCACCACAAGAGAACTCTGCAAGTAATGTGGAAAGCAATTTTATTCTTTTTCTTAAAAAAAAATTCACTTATCTAAAGAATACCCATGGTCTGCTCCAGATGGTTCCATGGCTAAGACAGAGGCAAAGTCAATCCATTCAGTTTCCCACATGCTCTTCCTTTGGCATACCTTCTGTGTACTGTCTTTTGAGCTCATGCTTTCTCTTTAGCATATCAGAGTGAAGACTTTACAAGGAGAAAAATGGAACCACTCTGCAAGATTATCGCACTGAGAACAATTCTGCTTTTATTAACCTGGTGTCCTAATGAAAAGCGATTATCTAACATTTTAATAACAGCTTTAGCCACTAGATTAAGAAGAATTAAAATATCAAAACAGCTGTTGAAGAAATACATTTCTAACCATGGTGAACTCCTAGCTAGTCACTCCTTTAAGCTCTTAATTTATGTGAGTTTTCAGTGTACTGTCTTACCTATTGCTATAAAAATTATTTTAACAAGGTTTGTCAAAACAATTTTCAGTTATTGGCAAGTCTCAATTGCCCCCTGGCTAAAAATCATCAACTAAATTGTCAACCTTGCAGGAGGCGAAAGTTGCAGTTTCCTGTTCTAAAGCAGACAGTCATATAGATAACAAAGACAATCGTAACGTATAGAACGTCATACTTCAAAGACATTTCAAGCAGTCAAAACCACCTCTGCATGCCCATGAATTTTGAAAACATTAAGAGTTTCTCAAAAATTCAGCAGTAGTTCACAGGGAGTATAAAATGTGCTTCACACATATACTTTGAATTTTTAAATGAACCACTTGCTGTTTATAGCAAAGGTGCTAAAATTTTGCTGGAATTTTAGATAAGAAAAATTGATCAGTCTGGAGTTTAAATACAAACATTCTCAGAGCTCGGTCTTATCACCAAAATTTCTCCACTGGAATAAGACTACATCTAAAATCTAGTTTGGGGAGTTCCTGTTGTGGCACAGTGGAAACGAATCTGACTAGTATTCATGAGGATGTAGGTTTGATCCCTGGCCTTCCTCAGTGGGCTGGTTGCCATGAGCTGTGGTATAGGTCACAGACACGGCTTGGATCTAGCGTTGCTACAGCTGTGGTGTAGGCTGGCAGCTGTAGCTCCAACTTGAACCCTAGCTTGGGAACTTCCATATGCCACGTGTGTGGCCCTAAAAAGCATAAATAAATAAATAAATAAATAAATAAAATCTAGTTGGGGGACAAATCATGAATTGACCTTTGAGATGCTTCTAAAATGTTTCATATTTGCAAAGCTTGTTGCAAATTTTCCATATTTAGAACATCAACTCATCTGTATGATAAACCTTTTTGCATGGACAGATATTCAGGGCCATGATTCAAATATATGAAGTATTAGACTCAATTCTGCCCTTCCTGACCACAAAACACAACGGTACACTCTGCAAAATCCTAAGCAGTAGAAAACCTCTCCTCCAGCTCCCTCCTGATTCTTCAGGGTAGTTGTGCCCGTGCTGACAATTCTTCCTGGGGATACAGAAGTAAGTGAAAGTAATAAAAAGCCTTCCTAGTAAATATACTCACTCACAAAGGATAGTAAAATGTCATACATAATGTTTTCACTTTTTAATTTTATTACTTTTATTTCTTGGAGTCTCTCCTTATTATAAAATAATTATAGACTCTTTTTTTAACCTCACACGCTTAAAAAAATATAGGTGCATTTTTCTACTACACCCATTGTGCGAGGGTTTACATACTCACCAAAAATGAAGTCCCTGGGAGACGTCCATGAAAAATGTTGGCTAACATAAATATGAAACTTCTTTGGCTTCACCCTTACACTTTCCCTAGGCTGCGAATGCTAGCAGGAATAGGTGTTTTAAACCCTTCAAATAGGATGCCCAATAAATGCTAGGTGAGAAAGAAAAAAAAAATAAGAGACTCGCAGACATAGAGAATAGACTTGCGGTTGCCAAGGAGCAGTGGGGAGGGAGTAGGACGGACTGGGAGTTTGGGGTTAGTAAATACAAATTATTACATTTAGAATGCATAAGCAATGAGGTCCTACTGTACAGCACAGAGAAGCATATCCAATCCCCTAGAATAGACCATGATGGAAAGTACTATAAAAAAAAAAAAGAATATGTATATATATATATATGACTGAGTCATTTTGCTGTGCAGGAGAAATTGGCACAACACTGTAAATCAACTATACTTTAATAAAAAATAAAATAATTAAAAAATAAATAATAAAAGAAACTAGTAAGACTTCACGTGCTCTAGCAATAGCTGCCCTGTGACCACTGCTCATGGAAAGTTCTAATGGCTTGTGGCTAGGAACTGGTGTCACTGATTCCTATAGGAAGACAGACTTGTGCAGGAGGTGAATATTCATGCTATCCCTTTGCTCCCTCCTGTTTTAGTATATATCAGCATGAGGGCACCTGGGAGCAGAAGAAGGAAGAGGTATTACACAGCTTTATTATCTGCTATCCTGTCAAAGGATAGCTCTTTCATCTTAAAACACAATCTAAAATCTTTGTGACAATTTAAGCACAAAATGAAGACTCCCCTCATAAACCAACTTCCCTTCTTTGACATTTCTATTATCACTAATTTTCAATAATGTACAGTAGATCTTGCTTTGCAATAATAAAACTACACGTATTGCAAGTTTAGTTTTATATAACACTCCATATGGCAGATTCATAATAAATTTCTACTGGGAATACAATCATAAACAACTATTTTCTGCTATAAAAAACCATTAAAGCACAGACATGCACAAACAAGGTAATCTGCAATAAATTTGGAAATGTTAAAATACTACAAATGTAAATGTATTCAGCCCCACTGCAATGCATGTAATTTCCATAGCTTTATTAGAAATCCTGTTTTTGCAGCAGTTCAGCAATAGGTTATAAATATAGTAGGAATGAGTCAGCATGCAAATCCCTTCTCTGTGAAAAAACAATTTGAAAGGTTTTATAGCCCAAAGCTGTTTATTATTTTGCAAGAATAGTAATGCAAGTTTGTGTTTGGAACCTGCTGAGAGGAGAATTCTCAAAACATCCTGTTTATAAAACAGCAAGGGGAAAAAAATCTCAGCAAATTAAAAAAAGAAAAAACAGCATGTGATTTATGTAAGGTCATGGAAATAGCATTTCCCAAATAAAGCATTTAGCTGATGGACTTTCCTCTGTACACATTAGGGCTGTACAAGGGATGATCAATATATCCCACTAAGAAAAGGAGAGCAGTGTTAGCCTGGCAAATTTGAATCCTGGAAGCAAATAAATACCTCTGGAGATGAGAGGAGATAAGGTTACAGAGGTGAAGAAGAAAAGGACTAAGGACAGAACTGTCAGGAACAGCTACAGTAGAGCACAGCATGAGGAAGAGGTGTTGGCAAAGTGGGAGACTGCTGAGGTTTGAGAACCTGAGCTCAGCACATAGGCTACGAAGAAGAGTTGCCAGGAAAAAGGTCTCAGATATGGAACAAAACCCAGGAAGAATGAGGATCAAGAACAGATGACTGGGTTTGGAAGTCAAGAGCTCCATGTAACCTTCAGAAAACTAGCTCCAGGAACTGGTGGGAAGCAGAAGCCAACCTGCAAGGACGTGAGAAGTGAGTAGATGGGTGATGGTGTGGAAATTACAGACATAGAACACTTAACAAAAAGAAGGGGAGGGACTTGCTCGCTTGAGTACAGATGTATCAATCTTCAGACTGAAAAGAACTGGAAAGAAAGGTTTAAAGCCAGAGAAGGGGGCAAAACCAAAGATGCAGGAGACAACAGTTATTCCTAACTGGATAAAGTTCAGGTGGGATATCAAGGAAATGGACTCAAGAACATGGGTGGAGGGATTTGCTCAGGCAGGAGGTGGAGCACTTATTTAGATAGAAAGAATGAATGGGAGTGGTAAAGATAAGGAGAAAATCAGGGAGTATAAAGAAAGAAGTTGGTGGAACTGAGGTGCAAAGACCCTTCAATGACTTCAAAAAACCAAGAAGCAAACTCTTAAATGTATAAACTCATTTTAAAAACATGTTATCAGGAGTTCCCTTCATGGCGCAGCGGAAACGGATCTGACTGGGAACCATGAGGTTGCAGGTTCAATCCTCGGCCTTGCTCAGTGGGTTAAGGATCCGGCGTTGCCATGGGCTGTGGTGTAGGTCGCAGATGCAGCTCGGATCCCATGTTGCTGTGGCTCTGGCATAGGTCAGCAGCTGCAGCTCCGATTGGACCCCTAGCCTGGGAACCTCCATATGCCGCAGGTGCGGCCCCAAAAAGCCAAAAAAAAAAAAAAAGTTACCATTTCTTTGTGAGTATACAGAGGGTCTGTGTGTACATTATAAGGGACCCAGAGACTATAAAAGATCCCAAACTATCTAAACACATGTGCATGCACTGTCATACATATGCACATAGATACACAGACATACACATGCACACATGCATGTATACACAGAGTAAAAATGCAAGCCCATTTCAAAACTAGATATCATCATTATAAGACTGCTCACAGTAGCAACTTATGACTTTTTCCCAATTTCTCCTTTTCCCTACAAAGACTCGATCTATAAAACTCGTGCCCATCACACACAGGATGGAGCTGAGCATCTGCCACACTGTCCAGAACACATGTAAGTGCATAAGCGGAAGTGCCTGTCTACAGAAGCAGGACACATCAGCATAGGGCCAGGAATGATCTTTTTAGACAAAATGAATTGTGGAAGCTGAGAAAAAGCATCTGAAAAGACAACGTTTAAAAAAGGAGTCAAGGAACAAGTTTATTTCCCAAAATGCAAGAACTGGTGCACCTTCTTATCTGATTATGTAAAGAGAGGAGACTGTGAACAAGGCAAGAAGGATACATGGGGATAATATTTTAGAATTCTAACTTTAAAAAAAATTGAGGAATTCATTCTTTTATATTAAGAAGCAACGGGAGAGGATTGTAAGGGAATATATAAGCATACCAAAAACTCTTTTAAGAAGAAGAAAGAGATTCATAAGGAGGAAATAAAGTGGTAACATGGATGGGCACAGAAGATTATTTAGGGAAGAGACAATCAAAACTGTGAGCAAAAACGTAACCAGATCTCACGGAGCTATTTTGAGAGTGAAAACCAAGTGAAAAATGTCAAGTATAAGATTATTCTTATTTGACATTTTTATACAGCACCAACTTATAAAAACATCAAACACTGACATAATCCTTCCTCTAGCATTTTAACACGTCAGTATATTCTTAACAACGACAAATGGCTGTAGCCATTCATGTACTTTTTAATAGATTACTTTTATCATAAAAGTGTCATTTTAGGATAATCTGCATTCTTACATTTTTATGTTCAGCTGTGGTCTTAAAATGTCAAGTATAGGAGATATCTAGGTCTCCAGTTCTTAGTCTTTACTACAGATCCTTGTGAATATCAGCATAAAACAAGCCTTAATTTGATATGGCTGCTATACTCAATTCACCCTTTCTATAATTTTTGTCATTGTAAAAATAATTACAAAGTGCCTGTATTAGGTAAAGATGAGATTGTGGGTTAAAGCTATAATAGGCAGGAAATTTGTAATGAAGCTCGCTTTGATCCATATGAAAGTTATAACATTTTCAATCACCCAGGGTCACATTCCCACAGGCACTATTATATAGGAGACAGTTGACCTGCCTGCTCAATTAGTAATGATGGCAAAAATGGATCATTTCACTTCTAGGAGCTAACATGTGCCAAATGTCCAACCAGAGTTCTTTGACTGTTCCTCTTAAATGTAGGGAAAACAAAGCAAAGATCAAAGATCAGGCAAGTCAGCCACAGAATGGGAATTAGAATTCCAGTGAGTCAATAGTCTAGGGCAGATATTGGCAGACTTTTTCTGTAAAGGGCCAAACAGTCAATGGTTTAGGCTAGCAGGCCACACAGTCTCTGTTACAACTGCTCAAGTCTGATACTGTAATGCCAACAGAGACCACACAGAAATAAGTGGCCATAGCTGTGTAGCAATAAAACTTTATTTACAAAACCAGGAATTGGGCCAACCCTTGATCTGGTGGATGAACTCATACCATCTGTCAAAGATCACAGCCCAAACCTTAGTAAACACGAATTTCATCTAGACTGAGTAATTATAATAACATTAATGAGATCTTCCAGATACAAAGTGACATGCTAGGCACTTTACACAAATTATTTTATTTTCATCCTATTCAGTATATACTGTTATTATCTTCATTTTGCAGATAAGGAAACTCAAGCTCAGAGAGGTATATTAATTATAGGTCATTCAGATTAAAATAAAGGAGAAAAAATTTTAAAGTCGGAATCTGAAACAAAGCTTACGATCCTAACCACTGCCTAATGCTCAATGCATGTAACTTGTGGATGATAAGAAAACATGAAGCCATTAAAAAAAAAGGACACTTTCCTGAAAAGGGATTGGAGGGTGATCTGTATTTCTTAAACTTACAAAACTAGAGAGGGAACACTCCTAGTGGTAAACATCCTGAATATTCTGATCTAACTGTGAGTGTGCTACTGGAAACCCACCCACCACACTGGAGAGTAAGACCTTCCACAAACTGAATTTTCCAACCAGCTAATACTCAGGCCATTAATTGCTCTCAGCTATCACTGGGAAAAGGCCCTGGACTAGGGCAGCAAGAAGAAACATGGTAGATGCATTTAAATCATAGGCAAAACCAGAAAAGAATCTACCCTCGTACAGCCACCTCCAGAAAGGCTTGCACCTAGATTTCTCAGCTCATCCTCCACCACTCTCCAGCTCCACGGGGAGAATGAATGAAAAACAGATTTTCAACATAAACGGAAACCATGATGTGATGCTTCTAGCATCTGTGGCTTGCATGGCACATTCCCAACTTACAATATCCTCCAAAGCGGACTATTATTTTATCCTCACAAAAGAAGTAAGAGGGGTCATTAAGATTCAGTGAATTTTCAAGGCACATAATAAGGAAAGGCTCAATACCAATTCTTCTATGTCAGCCTTGAGGCCTGACTGTCTTCTAACCTTTCAAAGTGACCTACAGGATGACAGTTTGTTTGTTTGTTTTGCTTTTTAAGGCCACACCTGAGGCATATGGAAGTTCCCACACTAGGGATCAAATCAGAACTACAGCTGCTGGCCTATACCACAGCCAGAGCAACGTGGGATCTGACCAAAGTCTGCGAACTACACCCCAGTTCATGGCAATGCTGGATCCTTAACCCACTGAGCAAGGCCAAGGATCGAACCCACATCCTCATGCATACTAGTCGGATTCGTTTCTGCTGCGACACAATGGGAAATCCCCAGAGTGACAGTTTGAAAAGCAAGCCACAAACGTCGAACAGCATTGGACAATCACAGACTTTTTTGTTCAACTGAGGACCCTGAAAAAGAAAACTCAGAATAACCCACATCTTAAGTGATCCCCCTCTTTATGGTGAATTTCAGATACTTTATAAAAATCGAGGGGAAAGTTTGGTAAAATTTGCCCCAGAGGGCCAGAAGTTACAAGATCTGCTCTCAACCTTTTCCACCCAGCAGCGTCTCTCTGTGGAGCCTTGGCTGCCTAGGTCATGTCACACCCTAGCCATTTCTTAATTTGCTGGTCACAGTAGGAGGCAGCTCCGGGCTCAGTCTCTGCGGCATACTTTCCCATCATTGCACAACGGTAGCTCTTTTCCTATCTGCCCCAGCAGCTCCTCTCACTCCCAAACACAAGGCGAACAATGCAAAACATCAAAGCCAGGTCTAAATTTTGTCAACTAGGTTTGATTATTCTTTCAAACATTGAGACAGACCTCTAGTCTCAACAAAGTTGTCAGGAGCTGAGCCAAATAGCTGAGGGCAAAAATTGTCCCCATTTATAAGAGATAAAGTCAAAACTCTATCGTTTCTCCTTGAAGCAAATGTGTGTGCTGTTTACCAACACACACACACACACATTAATTTTTCTGGTTTCCTTGTTAAAGAAGAAAATGTCTAATTTACATGTAGTGCCCACAAATTATAGCCATATCAGACAAAGAAGCAGATGAAGATTGTGATTGATATTCCAAAACTTCCGTCCTGATTTCTCCATCCTTAGAATTAGCCACTGTATAAATCAAACTGACACATTAACATCTGATGTCAAAACCAATAGGTCACATCTGTGAAAAGTATCAAAAACATAAAGAACTGTATCCTCCTGTTTCCTCTGAAAAAACACCCTTTCTACTGTCCCTACCATCACTTCCACCATTGTACCTTAAAATATCCTAAGAAAATATCACTTTTCATATAGTATTGGTATAAACAATGGGCATTTTTTTCTTTCTACTTGGTTGTATAGAAAACTAGGCATTAACATTATTTTCCACAGTAAATCTGAATGAAACCTTGGCTGTTACTAGGTAAATAGCTATTACTGAACTACACAGGTGTATATTGTCTACCAGTAACCTAACAGAGATGAAAATCTCTCATTTCTTAAGAGCATTTCTGTTTCTGGTAATCGGGGTTAATATACCTCAGAGCTGAAAGGCACAGGCTACTAATTTAGGAGACTTGAGAGTTGCCTCCCACACTTGTGACTCTGGGCCTTGGGTCTTCTCTAAGAAGCTCCAAGCACAAATACTCGTGCTGTTTTTCCTGTATGAGGGCAACACATTAGTGACCCACTATCACCGGAACATGTGTTTTGAGCTTTTTCCCCTGGTTATGGTGATGGATTTACAACTGTAAAATGTTTGGAGCTGAAAGAATCTCATAGATCTTCTCAGCAAAATTTATTTACAACCAGGTAATCTGAGTGATGAAGAGTGTAAATGACCTCTTCGAGGCCATATACCTGTGGACAAGCCACCTTGGTCTCCTGATGCTCAGCCTCATTCTTCCCCTCCTCCTTGCTCCCGAAAAGCTGAGTTAGCTGTGCATTTGCAAGGTGTCTTTGGTGACCCCAGCACACACTTGCTGAGTGGGTGGTGAGGATGGGAGGCTGGCTTCTGAAACAAACTTTAGTCTTCCTGAAGCTAACTGCCCCCTACAAGGCTGATTGATCCATGGCTCACCTCAAACTGCTTGAACCAAACAACTATACCATGTTGCACATGGTATGAACTCAATTACATATTTTTCCATAAGCTAACAAGCCCATATGATAGAACCGCATAGTTTATTTTGTGGATATAAAGACACAAATCTATTTCATTGTAGCACACTGCAGAAATGATTATTGGTTTCCCAAATCAGGAGGCTGTGCGTCATCACCAGCTTCAGGAGCACAGTGACCCTTACTCTTTTATCACAAAGCTAAGGTTCATGTGTTGTAGAAGAATTTAATAAAGTGCTTGTTGAATGGAATTGGGATTTGGAATCAAAAACATTAGCGAACCTTTAATATCATGCTCTATTTCTATTTGGGAATCACAGACTCAAAACCAATGGCATTAGCTAAGTTGTTCCTGATTTCAGTTGCAGATGTCTCCACCACTACAGGCTGCCTCCTACACACTAGAGGGCTTCTGCCCATGAAATTAGATCTCTACAACATGGAACCAATCTGTAGAGTTCAATTTTCCACTCATAGCCCCTCAAAAATATACCGGCTAATTTAATTAAGATCAGAAATTTAGTCACTTAGTCGGTCCTACACCATTGGTAGGCTATTAACCGTGAGATTTCTCTATGCTTTGTTGATCAGCCAAGTCAAACTGAAGATTCCTTCCTTCCATGCGACTTGGACAGGAGATCTGACTCAAAACCCCCTCAGTGGGTACCTATGTGCCCTCTGAACACCCAGGAAAATATTTTCTCTGCCAATTCCTCAAATGCTTCATTTGGTAGTCTTACTGCCGTACCAACTTCACTTGACTTCAGCCCTCTATCTGAAAAGACAATCTTTTTTGACCTGCATATAAGTACTGCCCAGCCAGATCACCCCAATCAACCTGGTGATCCAGGAAATGACATGTTATATCCAATCCATCGGTTCTACTTGTTAGCTGGCTTTCCAAAAAAGAAAGAAAAGATGGGAGAGAGGAAGGGAGGGAGGGAGTGAGGAAAGGAGGGAGCAAGGGAGGGAGGGAAAGGAAAAAACTTTCAGGAAATAGTCACATAGGAAACGGCATCCTCTTGTTTTAGAAAATTTTAGCAGTATGGGGTCAGCAATCTGGGTTGCAGTGCCAACTCTATCCGGTAGCACTTAAGAAACTATAACAATAATAAGCAGGAGGAGAGTGACGACAGGTGGCTTCATTTAATGGGTACTTACTATATGCCAGGCTCCATTCTTAGTGCTTTACATGTATAATCTCATTTCATATTTCCAGTGTAAGCAAGTTGGCCAGAATACTTTCTCTTTCCAAGGCTTTGATGTTCAGATCTGTTATACTGATATAACAGTTATATCACAGGGTCGTTGTGAAAATTAGATAACAGAGACAAGTGCAATTATTAAACTCTGAAGTTATTTACAAATATTCCTTTTTATCCTTATTATTAAAGAGGTTTCATTATTTCCAAGAACAGTCAAGTAAAATGTCCCCAAGCCACAGCTAAGCCCTGATCTAGTGTAGATACCCCCTAGCAGTGGACCCTGTACCCTCAAACACAAAGCCAGGCACCGAAAACCCAGGTTCATCTTTCACAAAATTTAACTGAAGTTTCTAAGCTAAGTTAGTGCCAACATACAGCTTGGAGAGTTGATCTCTCCTTCCCCTCCCAGTAAGGCAGGGGCATGATTAAAATAATCTGCACACGTTTTGACACCTCCCCCATCCCACCTAGATGTTTCCATGAAACCAGAAGGGGCTACCAGCATTTTAGAAAGCCTTGCTCTCTGGAAACCTGCCCAGGCTGAAGAGGCCCCTGGACACCTGCTCCCTCCCACAGGCCCCCTCAAGCAAGAAAGAGCATCTAAAAGGGACTTCAGTCCGTCTTGGCTCAGTGGTTAATGAAGCTGACTAGAAACCATGGGGTTGCGGGTTCGATCCCTGGCCTTGCTCAGTGGGTTAAGGATCCAGCGTTGCCGTGAGCTGTGGTGTAGGCTGCAGACGCGGCTCGGATCCCGCGTTGCTGTGGCTGTGGCGTAGACCGGCAGCTACAGCTCCTGTTAGACCCTTAGCCTGGGAACCTCCATATGCCGCGGGTGCGATCCTAGATAAGGTAAAAAGACAAATAAATAAATAAATAAAATAAAATAAAAGGAACTTCAGGCCTCTCTCTGGGCAGCTTGCTCCAGAACTGAATACCCTGGGAAGAGCATAAGATTTGTTTTTGAAATGCTATTAATGGTTGTCCTTCCTGCTGGTTAGGGTTTTAAGTGTTTTCCCAGTATTTATTTTTTAAAATGATGCCCTGTACCTTTAAAAACTGAATTATACTTTCACATTTTCCATTTTCTTCTTCCAGCACTGACTTCCCAGAAAAGTACCAAACCGAGTGGAGAAGCTGTGCCTGGATACTGGGCATTACTTTGCGCTCTCAAAGGGAGGAATGCCTTCCCCATCGCCTACACCTCTAGAGCTTGGGGGAAGTAGAGCCTTCTGACTTAAATTGCCTTTCAGGTAAAATTATTTACTCTAAGGCAGCGAGCTCTACGTTCTACTCAGTTGGATTTTCAAGTGGCCCTGTCACCAGAGTCTTAAAACAGTAGACACCATCAGCTGTGATAGAAAACAAAGTACTGGTCCCAATGGCCAGTGAAGAAAATACCACACAGCAGGCTCCATAACTACCACGTTACTGACAGATAGGACACAGACCTTAGAGGAAAATGGGCTCTGGGTTTGAATTCCAGTTTTACTGCTTACTAGCTGTGTGACCTCAGGCCAGTTACACAACCTCTCTGTGCCTAAGTTTCCTAACTTCTAGAATGTTAATAATCATCACTTTATAAAATGATCATGAGGAATAAACATATATATAAATAATGAATATAAAATTTATCTAGAATATTCAGTAAATACTGATGCTGTTCTACCCTCAGTTTTTTGTGGCTGCTATAACAAACTACCACAGACTAGGTAGCTTAAAGCAACAGATATTTATTCTCTCAGGTGTGGAGGCCAGAAGTCTAAGTTAAGACAAGATGTAAGCAGGGTTGGTTCCTTCCAGAGGCTCTGAGGGAAAATCCATTCTATGCCTCTCTTCTAGGTTCTGATCACTGCTGGCATGTCTTCTTAGTGTCCTTGGCTTAGAGCTGTATCTTCTCCAATCTCTACCTAGGTCTTCGCGTGACCTTCTCCTCTATGTCTCCTTCCCTTTTCTTCTCTCATAAGGTAGTGGATCTATGGCCTAATCCAACACGATCTCATCTCGAGATCCTTACCTTAGTTATATCTGCAAATGTAATTTGGTCATATCCACATAAGGTCAGATCCAGAGCCACAATTTCCAGGTGAATATACCTTTCCCGTGGGCCACATTCAACCCAGTATACCCTCTTTCCAAATAAAAAAGTCAATTCAGGTCACAGAAGCCTCATTCTCCCTGTGTGAAGTAGAACATAGGTCAGCTTTTTTTTCACAAATTTCTTCAGTCACTATTCCTTCTGATCAGACTCATCACCGACATACACTTCTTTTTCTTATGAGGTGGCTCATTGGTTTGCAGATGACACGTGGGCGTAAGTGAAGGGACGTGTGTGGTAGGACTTCAGATGGAAGAGAGAGAAGATGTCCTAGCGCAACCCTTCTTGTCTTTGATGAGGTAACAGAGACCTGAGAAGGAATGTGCTTTGTCCAGGTACTTCAGGGAACACGATGACAGGGCCCTCAGAGTCCGGCACCTGGCCCAGAGCCCTGCCTCTCTTCCCTGTCACCTCCCACCATGTCACCCTCCCGCCACACCCTACAATGATAAGGTCATGCCCAGCATTCCACAAGTCCAGCTAGGGAATCCCAACTTGTGTCACACTTGACTCTATACCCTTGATTAATCCTAAAGGTCACACCAGTTCTAGTCCATAAAATTAAGGTGTAAGTAGCAAAAGTCAGACCTTCCAGGATGCTAATCAACCATGGATTTGCTGTTTTACATTTTGGGGTACAAGGAGAAAGTTGGGAAATGTTTCCCATCCTACATAAGGGCAGCAGAATCTTGTAACTTCATATGAATCTTTGATTATACATAATCTCATTTTCTGAAGATCTGTCTGATAAGCCAACGGTTTAGTATTCAAATACTCCATTTTCTAGGATTGCTATTAACTATAATAAGTTCCCAGGCTAAAGCATGCAAAATAGTGCAACTATACAAAAAAGAAATCAGTATTAATATTAACCATACAAGCAATTAAAAAAGAAAACTAATTGAATTAGAAAGTTAATTCCTTTATTAATTTCCCCAGAATTTCAGCTTGAGGAAAAATAGGTTTAATAAAAAGGAAATGAGTAGGTAGAAAGGAGATTTAAGAAAAGCAGATGGGGGCTTCTGGGTGTTTTCAAGGACATTAAAGGTCAATTATATTCGATTCAATCCTTTTTGAATTCATGGATTTTTTTCCCTAAATGGAGAAATATTTTATAGCTCTTGACATCTTTCAAACTGCTTTCAATGCAAAGTTTCACTTGCAAGAGCAGACAGATGAGTGGAGATTTTATTAGGCAACCACACCAGCTGAATTCAAGCAACTGATAAATTAGCAATTTGGAAGAAGTTATTACTGGTCTCTCTCAAACGCTCACTATTCGGAGTGTGGTACGGAGATTCAGCATCAGCTGGGACCTTGGTAGAAATGCAGAATCTCATCCTGACCTCAGACCTACAGGAATCAGAATCTGCATTTTAACAAGACACCCAAGAGGATTCCGGTGCACATCAGCATCTGAGAAGCAGTACCTCTGCCAGGGAACAGCGGTGTCTTTATGAAATAAAATAAAAGGGTTAACCAAGCAAAATGCACATAAAAAGTACACCTTTGATTTTTAGTTTCAGCAATGTTGAACTGGATCCTCTTTCTCTTTACAAAACAGTGATGGTGGACAAATAACAATAATTTTTTCTAAAGTCAAACTCAAAAGACAGAGGCATTTTCTGGTTTCAAAAAAAACTGTGAACGAACTCAAACAACATGAGCCAATGCAGCAAAACCCTGCAAGACAGGAGACTTGGTTGCAGGCCCTAAAAGCAAGGGACTGGAGTCATAAAATCCCAATGCAAATCAGAGATGAGGGTGTGGATCCATGCGAAGTGCGATGCTAGAACTTAGAACCTATGTAAACCCCCCTCCTCTGCGTAAGGGGAATGGGAGAACCTTCCAAAGAGGCTGGGTAAGAAGCAAAGAAGCATCAGGGCCGGTGGGCCCACAAGCCCTATTTGTGCCATGTGTGGAGTCCTAGGAATACTATGCATATGATGCTGAAATCTCAAACTGACAAATGACTGTGGGAATTCGTCCTAGGTGAGTGAAATCCTTGAATCACCCAGCCATGACAAACATGAAATGTTTCTGTAAAGATCCACTCACAAATCAGGGCACATATGACTAATGCATTACGATCATAATCCCAGCTAAGAATAAGCCCACAGGCACAAATTAAAACAACATGAGAAAAGCTTTAACTACAAGAGGGCATTATAGGTACCATGGGCAGTGGATTTAGCATGCCTCAGAACACAAAGATAATAGAACCATTCCAAAGAGTCTATCCTTTTATTTAAACCTCAAGGCAATTTACCAGGCAAGAAAACTGAGACTAACAGGTAATTTTACAGACTATGTTACTAAAGTTCAGAGAATCTAAATTCTAATGAGAATTGAAAGCCTATACCCAGTCCCAGTACTTTTTCTAACACATTATATCTGTTCCTAATAAATGTATGACTAACTCATACCTACTAGTTAGATGAATTTTTTGATTCATTTAAAACAGAAAGAGAAATAATTTTCTTAGATTGGGAAGGGAGAACTCTCATTCAGTTAATTTGATCTTAAGCAGTCCTTTGGTCTACACAACAAAGAAAGGAAGTGGGTAGGTATCTTTGTATACTCAAGAATTTTTACTAGGAGAAAAGGAAATGACAATGTAAGAAGTCTGAAGCAGCTGGACAAAATGGGAGCTAAAAGGTAAATAAATATCCATCTGGAGTTCCAGAATGTTCAGAAGACAAGGACTTATACCTTGGAAGTTGTCTTTATTTTTCTAAGGCAGGATGTCAGGTAATCACTGGAACTTGAGCCAGGACCAGCTTCTGCTTTTAACTCAGAGCATCATCATGGCGTCCCTGAAAGGCTTCTTTAAGTTGCAGCTTCTAACTCACAAACCCCCATGCAGGGTGCTAAGGAAATGGTATATAGTTCAGGCATTGCAGCAAAGCCATAATTTCTTATCTCTTACCCCTTCACTAAATTACAATTAAATTCCATCATTCAAAACTGCCTGATCTTGAGCCAGATGCATATATCACAAGAAGGCATTAAAATCTGACCTTTTATATCCCCAATAAGAAATGTCATGAGTCCATCACAAAAACATAACTCCCTTTCAAATTAGAGCTAAGAAAGATTTGAACTTCAAAGGGGAACTCTTCGATTACAGGTGAGTCAGAGGATTTTTCTAGTAACCTCTTAAAATATGAATTCTAAAGAAAAAATGAGATAACTTTTGTGTTTCAGAGCAAAAATTTAAATGAATGAGTAAACGGCAGGGTGTGGAAAAAAAAAGGTTACATACAAATGTGAAAAAGGACCACACTAATCCATCTCTTTGAAGTTGGTTCTAAGATTATTAGAAACTTGAAAATCATTTCAGCAAGGACCCTAAAACCCAAAACAATCATCCATTGGCTCTGTTACTGGCTAAGATTTACATCTAGTGGCTTCATCAGAACAGAAACTACGGAGACTGCAAAGAGTACTGTGGGGCATGGTGACTTCAGAGCTTGCTCTTGGAATATTTATCGTTTTAGCTCAGTGAATAGCCAGTCCTTTGCCAGCAGGAAGATAAGCAAACAGCCTTGGTACTTTCAAAAGGTTTTCATTCCCCAGCACCCCGTATAACACCCGTCTTCCCTCTGATGACCATCCATGCCTGGAAAGTATTTAGATCTTCATAAAGAAGAGTCATTTAAATAAGAAAAAACTTCAATGAATAGTAACCAGAGGAAAGAAGGGGAGAGGGAGCAACCAGAGACAGATTTAAGAGGTACGGCAGGAGTTCCCGCTGGGTTAAGGATCTGATCTGATTGTAATGGCTTGGGTGGCTGTGAAGGTGCAGGTTCAATCCTCAGCTTGGCGCAGTGAGTTAAGTAAGGATCTGGTATTGCCACAGCCGTGGTGTCGTTCATGGCTGAGGCTTGCATTCAATCCCTGGCCCGGGAACTTCCATTTTCCTCAGATACAGGCCCCCTCCCCCTCCACAAAAAAAAAAAGCAATGGCAGCTTGGCTCTGCCATGGTTGGAGACTCGGGGGAGATGGCTACAAGGCAATTCTAATTGAGGACTGTAGGCTGAGGCCATACACAGCCACCTCCACCACCATCAACACAAAAGCAAAATTGGTGTCCATAGGAAGGCAATGACAAAGCAGGATGGCTTTCATTTATGTCTTCCTTAATAAATATTTATTGAGTTTCCACTGTGTATACATATATGTTAAGAGATATATCCCAAGTCAAAGGAGAAGGAAAAGGATAATAAAGCATATGATAGGTAGAAAACACAAGTCAAAATAAAATAATATTAATTCAGAAGAAGAAGTTATGCCAATTGTGGGACTCTGCAGCCTCACACAGAAAATAGTATTTGAGTTGAGCCTTAAAGAAACGGTAAGATTTGGATGCAAATCAAAACTACTATGAGGTACCAGAATGGCCATCATCAAAAAGTCTACAAACAACCAATGCTGGTGAGGGTACGGAGAAAAGGGAACCCTCTTACACTGTTGCGGAGAATGAAAATTAGTGCAACCACTATGGAAAACAGTATGGAGGTTCATCAAAAAACTAAAAATAAAACTATCATATGATCCAGCAATCCCACTCCTGGGTGTCTATCTGGAGAAAACCATCATTCAAAAAGATACATGCACCCCAATGTTCATGGCAGCACTACTCACAATAGCCAAGACATGGAAGAAACTTATATGTCAACAGAGGAATGGATAAAGAAAATGTGGTACGACATATATACAATGAAATATTTCTCAGCCATAAAAAAGAATGAAATAATGCCTTTTGCAGCAACATGGATGGACCTAGAAATTATACTAAGTTAGGCAGTGAAAGACCAACATCATCTGATATCACTTGAATCTTTAAAAAGAATACAAATGAACTTATCTGCAGAACAGAAACAGACTCACAGACTTTGACAAACTTATGGTTACCAAAATGGACAGATATGGCAGGGTCGGGTGGCATGGACTGGGGGTTTGGGATTGGCATATGCACACAGGTATATGGAATGACTGGCAAACAGGGACCTGCTGTATAGCACAGGGAACTCTGCCCAATATTCTGTGATAATCTGTGTGGGAAAAGAATCTGAAAAGGAACGGAGGAGTTCCAATTGTGGCTCAGAGGTAACAAACCTGACTAGTATCCATGAGGACTCAGGTTCAATCCCTGGCCTTGCTTAATGGGCTAAGGATCTGGCGTTGCCGCAAGCTGCAGCGTAAGTTGCAGACGAGACTCAGATCTGGTATTGCTGTGGCTGTGGCATATGCTGGCAGCTGCAGCTCCAATTTGACCCCTAGTCTGGGAACTTCTATATGCCACAGATACAGCCCTAAAAAGCAAAAAACACTCATCTTTATTATTCCACAACTTGTAAATAGATTGCCTCTTATTCTCAACACCATATATTTGAGTTTTAAATGAATATTTTTTCACAGGTCTTTAATAGCAACTCCCACAGCAAATAAAAAAGAGCAATCCTATATATAACACAAATATAAAAGAGTAATATTGTGCTATTCTTCATTGCAAGTTCATCACCTATAAGTCTGAGTTATTTTTTTCCAGCAGTCAGGATGAGTTTGCACCAAATTTCTCTCTGCCTAGTCCCCTTGGTAACCAGAAGCATTACGTCTGCAAAGATAGGGGCAAAGATAGGGTAAGAAGGACAATCAGTGGACCAGGACACAGATCAGGGCCACACACAAGGGTCAAGTCCATAGCCTGCACTTTACAGCCACTGTAGAATTTTTCCACAAATTGTGACTGTTGGAATTCTGCCAACATCAGCCCCACAGTTTATAATGATCCAGTGCTCAAGAGTTTCTGCATTGCTAAATGTTTTCAGGGCTCAGAAATCAATATCTAATCACACTTAGCTGGAACCTGATATTCTGTACACTCAGCAGTGTAGGCTGCTGGTTACTGGGTCTATAAAAGGTAACATGGGAAGCAGAACATTTGTTGAAATGAGTGGCATTAAAAATATCACCACTCTGGTGCAAATCACTGTTAATGACATTTATTGAGTGCTCATTTTGCAAGGGTCCCACTCTACCAACTGAGTTTTAAGATGATACAAAGAAAACAGAAGACTTTTTTTTTTTTTTTTTTTGCTTTTTAGGGCCGCACACGTGGCATATGGAGATCCCCAGGCTAGCGGTCTAATCAGAGCTATTGCTGCTGGCCTATACCAGAGCCACAGCAACGCCAGATCCGAGCTGTGTCTGCAACCTACACCACAGCTCACAGCAACGCCAGATCGTTAACCCACTGAGCCATGCCAGGGATTGAACTCTCAACCTCATGGTTCCTAGTCGGATTCGTTAATCACTGCGCCACGATGTGAACTCCAGAAGACACATTTTTTGACCTCAGAAGCTAATGTTACTTTTCTAAGTCCTTCACTAGGATCATAACAGCTAGATTATTTCTCAAAATCTGTCAGCTTTAAAATCCTGAGTAACAGGAATATCAGAGTAATGGAACCATCAGTTGCACCTGGTTTCCTGGTAGGGAATTGCTCCTCTTTCAGCCAGGAACATATTGAGAAACCAACTAGGGTTTTTAGTAAGCCGTTACAGGGTTCCAGGTGTAGCCAAGTCCTCAACTGCGTAATTCACACTGTCCCTAAACTGCATAATTCACACTGAATTCACAGCCACATCCCTAATGAAATATCTAGTAGCAGCAGTGGTGTCCCTTAATGTTTTCATAGGCTGGCTCTACTATCACCTAAGAAACGGATTTGTGTAACACTGCCTAGATGAGTGCTTCTCAAGCATTAATGTGTATATGAATCTCACCTGGGGATCTTGTTACAGTACAGATTTCAGTTCAGTGGAATCAGATGGGGTCTTAAGATGCTGCATTTCTTACAAGCTCCCAGGTAAAATGAGGTTGCTGGTCCTCAGATAACACCGTGAGGAACAAGGAGAGTGGTTTATGGAGAGAGCTGTATCCGCTTCCTGCAGTGTGCAAAGGAATAAAGACAAAAGTCTCAAGTTCTCTATCTTTTCTTCTCTGTCACTCAAGCACTAGAGACTATATGACAATCAAGCCTTAAGTATAGCTTTGGTAGGGAGTTCCCTGGTGACCTAGCAGCTAAGAAGCCAGCATTGTCACTGCTGTGATGTAGGTTCAATCCCTGGCCTAGAACTTCCACATTCCATGGAGCAAAAAAGAACGGCCTTGGGAACCTCAAAATCCTCCAAGTTGGATATGCAAATTAAGCTCCAACTGTCATCTCAGGTTTAAAACATCAGCCCTGTTTACAGACATTGACAACCAGAAAACACTGGAAACTTTTTGAATCTATCCTCAGAGTCATGAATATCAGGGAATCACTTCAAATTCATTGTCTTTTTTTAAAGCAAAAAAGAGGGTGCATGTTTGCTTTCCTTACAGGTCCTACAAATTTGTTTCTGGACTGAGGGTTTAAGACCGAAAGTTAAAAATAAATTTTTTCTAAAGCAGAGTTACTGCTGTGGCTCAGTGGTTATGAACCCCACTAGTATCCCTATGGATGCCGGTTTGATCCCTGGCTTCGTTCAGCGGGTTCGGGATCCGGCGTTGCCCATTGCTGTGAGCTGCGGTGTAGGTCACAGATATAGTTCGGATCCCAAGTTGCTGTGGCTGTGGCAGGCAGCTATAGCTCCAATTCGACCCCTGGCCATGGAAACTTCCCTATGCTGCGGGTTGTGGCCCTAAAAAAACAGCTACATGTTAGAAGCATAGGGGCTTCAATTCTTTTAATGTTTTGGTTTGAATTATCTAGATATTTGCCCTAACTCCTCAGATCAGGCTAAGAACTCATGTTGTTGTTGCGTTGTTGCTTCCTCCAAGTCCTTTAAGTTCCTTATCCGCATATCATCTTGGGTCACCCTCTCCCTTAAGGTCCATAAAATTGGCTCAACTTTCCCTACTCTCTGGAATGCCTGACCAAGACCTCTTTGTGTTCCTGGGAAATTTATGTCCTATGCTCATTTCTATTTCAAATCATACCAAATTTTTGTTCTCTGTTTTGTACTTTTTAACTTTTTCTCCTAGATTGTCCCCAACCCAGACCCTTCCTTATATAAACCTCTTGTGTTTTAAAAAACTTCTACTGACAGTCATAAGTGGAGAATTATACTGTTGCACTGAGAACAAATTTACAGTACATATCCCACAGCACTGTTCTTGAAAATTCCATCAAGCACCCTCCCTTCAGTACATCTCTGGACCTTTTGCCTTCTTGCTAATTATTCCTTTTCCTCCTCCTTCCCATTTCTCTCTCTATACCACCTCTCCCCCTAAACAGTCCAACTGTCTGTTTATACCCAGTTATGCAGAGCAATGTGGCTCTCTACATCTACTCCCATACTGTGCCAAGCTCATTTGTGTGTTTCCAAAGTCCAGCAGTGTGCTTTCCTCTATAAAACAATCATTAGCAGATTTCTATCTTTTCTTTAAGGGGCTCTGCTTCTTTGTAAGCATGTGAAATTTATTTACTTGTTTGTTTATTTATTTATTTATTTGTGCTTTTTTAGGGCTGCCCCTGTGGTATATGGAGGTTCCTGGGCTAGGGGTTCAAATCGGAGCTGTAACCACTGGCCTATGCCACAGCCACAGCAATGTCAGATCCAAGCTGCATCTGTGACCTACACCAGAGCTCACAGCAACAGCAGATCCTTAACCCACTGAGTGAAGCCAGGGATCGAACCTGCATCCTCATGGATGCTAGTGAGATTTGTTTCCGCTGAGCCACAACGGGAACTCCAAGCATGTGAAATTTAAAACAGCATCTTTTTTTTTTATGGAAAAAAAAAAGATCTCATTTGGCCTAGTAACTCTGAGGTAGGAAAAGCAAGCATTCATATGGCTATTTTAGGCAAGGAAACTAAAACTTAGAAAAATCATGCATAGTCTCCTTGTTAGAGGCAGAACCAGGACGGACACCCAGGTGTCCTGATATCTGGCGTATTTTTTCTACTGAATCATTTTCTGCTGGATGAGACCAAGTACAACATTCTACAGAGCAAAGAGCCCCTTACTTTTCTGGATCCCAAATTGAATGAATCCAAATTTTGCTACTTAATGAGTTCCCCTTGTGGCTTGGCAGTAACAAATTCTATTAGTATCCATGCGGATGCGGGTTTGATCCCTGGCCTTGCTCAGAGGGTTAAAGATCCAGCGTGGTCATGAGCTATGGTGTAGGTCACAGATGCGGCTCAGATTTGGTATTGCTGTGGCTGTGGTGTAGGCCAGCAGCTACATCTCCGATTCAACCCCTAGCCTGGGAACTTCCATATGCCTCAGGTGTGGCCCTAAAAAGACAAAACAAAACAAAACAAAACAAATTTTGCTACTTAACATAAGCTACTTGATTATTTCTTAAAAGACTTTTTGTTTGCAGTGATACTTGCTAACTCCACATCCGACTGATTCTACAAAGAGACCAAAAATCAATATTTTTCTCATCCAAATTTTTAGCTGTGACTCCAGGACTGTGGAAGACAGTCAATGAGGCAGGGAATGAGAAAAATGACTTTATTCTTGATACCCACTGTTTTTTACACCGCTAAAATCATTATAAGCAAGTGTCTTGAAAAGTACTCTGAAGTAATAAATAAAAGCCTTCGGCACCACCACAGCAATATGAAACCATTAAACAGTATTTTAGGATTATTTATTTACCTTCCCAACATTCAAGCCTTCTGAACTGTTTGAAAAATCACAAAGACCTGAGAATCCTGAGATTATAGTGCAGTCTGGGGCTGGTTAACACAGTTGATTCAGGCAACATGTTAATGAGTTAAGTCCAGTCTTTGGGTGCTAATTTGCTTATTCTAAAGTCCACAGCTGCTTTAACAGAGAAGTCATAGAGTAGGTCCTGTAGTTCAAACAAAAAGATGGGAAGTCTATGTGAGAAAGTGACAGTGACTAGTACAACGGCTCCAATGCTCTCAGTAAACCCACCTAAAATACATACTACTCATTTGCATGTATTAAAGAGGAGATCAGTGGACACAGGCACACACTCGATTTTGGAAATTACATCCTAAACCTTTGCCTTTTTTCTCTAATTTAATTCATTATGAAAAAGAGAAAGGCAGTCCCTGACATCCAAGAAGCTGACTTAGTACTATTAGTTGGGCCTTGACATTTTCCTGTTGAAAATAAACAATTTCACAGAACATCAACATCAGACAAGGCTACTCTGTGACCAGGATAGAATAAGACAAAAACACAGCTGCTCGGTAATTACACCTAAATACAGAGAAAGCATGATCATTTCCAAACCACCAATACCAGACAGGCCAGCTAATACAAATGAATGCTCCTTCTTTCCCAATTATAGCTTTAGCTTTCCCACCCTCTCTATAGATAAGATTTACAGGGATATTCCATCATATAATTGTCCTTGATTTCAGAAAGCATCCTATCCAGAATGAACTCCTGCTTCCTTGCATCTTGCCCCAAACTACTCAACCAAACTCAAGTTCTACAGTAAGTCCTTCCTAACACCCTCTTATGAGACACCTATGGTTCCGCATGGAGTGCACTCTCCCTCTCTGGGGTGACTATTAAAACATTTATTCAAATACAGGTGTGTTCCTGTGGGATTTTACTGGAGGGCATTGACAGGATGCAGAATAGATTCAAAATGAAGGCTGGAAAAGTAGGACTGTTTTTGTTTTTTGGTTTTTTTGGACTGTTGAAGCTTCTGCCTTTGGCAGAATGTGGTACAAATAATGACGTGGCACAGTTTAAAAACTGGTTGTTTGGCTATTTTCTCCCAGGCCACCATTTTGCGACTGCATGAAAACTTGACTGCTACCACTGATCCAACCTATAGGGGTCTATGTAAATAGCAGCTGTGCAGTTGGACTCTGCCTCCCCTCCTTAAAAAGTCGATGTTCTCTCCAGCTCAAATTGGATTTCTTCATATAATCTCCATGCCTTGCATGCTGTGATATATCTTTATACTCAAAGACTTCTACATTTTTCATTTTGAACACGAAATAACATCCAGATTCTCATTTGAAGATTCCTGGCCGACTAGAGCACCACCTGTTCTTGATATTTTTTCAACCAATTAAGCATTTAAATTGTTTCTCATCTAAATTGAATTTGCTTTTATTATTTTTTTCCTTGACATTTTTCTTTTCCACAGCCATCAACAGTATCTAGTAAACAATTGCTTAATGTGTTAAGGAAACAAAAGTGTAGTTGTGTGGAAACGAGAGGGGATGGGATGGGGTGATGAAGAAGGAGAAATGTAACCTGGGACTGCCCTCGTGTGAGGTGACCTTGGACAGGGAAAAGAGGACTCTGGTTTCCTCTGCCATAAAATGAAGTTAAGGTGAGGTCTCTGAACTTTTCCAAGTAAAACAGTCCCCATCCTCCTTGTGAACCTTCACTTCCTCTTGACTCAGAAGAAGAGGAGCTCCTTCTTCATTCTAAGACCCTCTCTTCCATTTGAGATTCTGAGTTCACCCTTCTTGGCTTCAATAAAGATGTTCTTGCCCTTAAATCCTTGAACTCCTTTTTCTCCCCATTAATTTCTTCCCTTTTTCTACCAAAAGCCCTACCACCTACTATTCACTGTCAAGAACTAACCAGTGACTTCTACGGCTCCTTTCTCTACAATTCAATTAGATTTTCCACTGACTCCACCTTCCTTCCTTTGTAGCTAATCCATTTTCAACCACCCCAGTTTTCAAGTGATTTGGAAAACAAGTTATGAGAGATATGATGCGTCAACACAGACTCAAGGAAACATTATATTCTTAAAGAACCATGTGTTGCAAATGAACTGTTAAGACAGCAGCACTGTAGTTACAGTACTCAATATATACTCAATAAACTTCTTTATAGACCATATTTCTATTTTTCCATGAAATTAATCAGAAGCTTTCATGGAAACCTTTATAAAACACATGATTGCATGAATGTAATTTTTAATTTAATTTGCATTTAAGTAAATGGGTTAAATTTTTTTCAACCAATTACTAATTTTTCTTGGCTTGTGGTTTTCTAAATTTATGATTGATTTTGCTAGACATGAGAAGTCAATTCTCCTCTTAAAAGGGCGAGACTGAACTTAAGACTTGTGCCAGTGAAAGACAACAGTAGACCAGCTTCGTAGCTCTCTTTGGAATAGAAAGTACAAAGACTATTTTTGCCCCAAAACATGAAGGCAAAAAACTCAAGGTTTGTCTCCTCTGCTCCCACGTTAAGGAAGCCCTGAGCCTCCTCCCCGTAAAGCCTCAGGATAAAGGAATAGGCATTAACAGGACCAGCAAAGGTGCAGAGCTTTCAAAGTGTTTTCAGTAGGAGTTCCCACTGTGGTGCAATGGGTTAAGAACCTGACTGCAGCAGCTTGGGACACTGCAGAGGTGCAGGTTTGACCCCTGGCCCAGTGCAGTGGGTTAAAGGATCCAATCTCTTTATAATACTTTCAAAAAAACAAGACCATTGCCACTCCAGGGCAAGAATGTGCTACAAGAGAATATTCTAAAATAAAGAAAAATCAAGCAGAACCACTAAGAGATTATGCCTGCTTTTTGATAGAGTTGGGAGGAAGGATAGAATTTACTTTCATGCGTCAGAGGAAAGAAAACTTTATGGAATGTGGGAAGGGAGGTCTGTGAAATTAGACAAATGCTAAACAAATTTGGATCTTAAGCTTTCTCTCTCTCCTCCCCCTTTCTCCCCAAAATTCTCTGAAACCATTGGGAGGAGATAGTAAATGGCATTTGGAGAGGAGTCAGAGAAAAGCCTCTGCTGCCCTCATTTCTGGTAGAAGAATTGCTGGCTTAGTAGAAGCCACTTGATAACATTAGCTTTTAGGAGAGACAATGGATGGCCTTTAAAAAGCCCCAGCTGTGGCTCAGATTCAATCCCTGGCCTGGGAACGTCCATATGCCACAGGTGCAGCCATAAAATAAAAATTAAAAATATAAAAATTTTTTAAAGTGCTTTCAGCAAATAATCTCATTTTATCCTCATCCCTCCAGGGAAGCAGAAGGGGCAGATAAACAATCCCCCTTTTTCTACCCCATAGTCTCCCGGTATCACATAAAAGATAATTTTCCTCACCTTCATTTATGAATTCATGTATCCAAAAATATTGCACTTACTGCCTGCCAGCAACTGCTCTAGATCGCAAAATGTGATCCTCAGGCCAGCAACATCAGCAACACCTGAGAACTTGTGAGAAATGCAAATTTTCAGCTTTAACCCACACCTCCTGAATGAGAAACCCTGGGTACCAGCTGACAATCTGTGATTTAACAAACCCTCCAGATGATTCTGATGCCTGCTAAAGTTTGAGAACCACTCTTCTAGGTACTAATGTGAGCAGTACCCATGCCTCAGCCTCGAAAGGTTCTCTATGTCAGTGGAATAGATGAGCAAGTAAAAAAATCACTGGAATATAATGAACAACATCCAGACTAATAAGAACATAGAAATAAAGCAAAGTAAGCTGGCCAATAGCATTCAGAGAAGGCCAACTGGCACTAGAGCACTGCACTGTGAAGAATTATGGGGGGAAAAGGAGTAAAACAAAGGAAAAGCTCTCTAACGTAGGATCTCAGGCCTCTGGGTCCCATGTGCTTATCAGGGAACAGTAACAACTACAACATCAAAAGTGCTGAAAACAGATCTTGTCCAAACAGAAGATCCCTGAATCTCCTTCCAAATTCTGTGACTCTTTGCTCCCACTCTGCAAGGAGGTTAAGATCAGACTTGAAGTCAAACACTGAGAATTTCAAAAAGGTTGGATTCCAGGGCTGCTGTAGTTTATTTTCTTTGGGGTAAGGTGGTAAGCAATTCTCTGAGTGGAAGGAAGGTGTGTCTTCTACTTTGTTACCCGCTGCCCTATAATACCAACAACTTCCTTCGAAAGGGAAAATGCAACGACCACCTCTGTCTTTCTGTGAGGCGAGGAGGAGGGGTTCGAGGAGTTTTCTTTAGTGTTTCTCCAGGCAGATTTTGATAGGAGCATACATGCAAATGTGACAGCATTATCCCTTAGTAATAGCTACTATCTGGTTGGTGCTTTTCCACTTACACAGCATTTCATTTGTGTTACCTATTTATCTTCCTTTGGTCCAATCCTATGACCAAAGGCTCTCTTTCAATTCTTACTGAGAGAGAACTCAAGAAACCTTGAAGGATCAGTGTTATGGGTTGAATTGTGTCCTCCTAAAATTTAGACATTCAAATCTTAACCCTCAGTATCTCAGTACTTGGAAACAAGGTTGTTACAGATGTAATTAGTTAAGATGACTGGGGCGTGTCCCAATCCAATGTGACTAGTGTCCCTATGAAAAGCGGAAACACAGACACAAACACGTACACGGAGAACACCACGTGAACACGAAAGCAGGGATGAGGGTGACACTGCTATAAGACAAGAACACCCAAGACTGCCAGCAAACTACCAGAAGCTAGGAGAGAGGCATAGAACAGACTGTCCTTCATAGGCCCCAGAATAAACAATCTGCCAGCAGCTTGACTTCAGACTGCTAGCCTCTAGAACTCTGAGACAGTAAGTTTCTGCTGTTTAAGCCACCCAGGTTGTGGAACCTGTTACAACATCAAAATCTCTGCGGGGTATTGGGCACAAGTGGCTTTGGGACCACTCCAATAGAGAGGGCACAGGAGGAGTCAGTGTGCCCCCACTGTGCCACGAACTTTATGGAGCTCTGACATCTCACAGACGTCCCTTCATGAACAGGGATGCTCAGGGTCGTAACCAAAGAGACCAGCAGAACTGGCTGGCACAGTGGGATGCGTGGGGGACCCAGCAGAATCCCAGAAGGAGGGGGGTGCATCAGAGTAGAAGGAAAGAGGAAAATCCGAGGCTACCACTTGTCTGGGAAGGCACGTGCAAACCACCTCTCCCCTGGGACCTCCACGAACACATCAGGGGCCAGTACCCAGCAGGAGGCACAAGTACCCCAGAATGAAGCAGAGCAAAAGTCATTGAAACAACCAGTTTAATCTGATCAGCATTTTTAATTAAGAAAATGATCCAAAACTTTTAGTTCTCTTCTGGGATTGCTCTGTTCATCTTGGGAAAATCCCCTATCATTAAGGTAAAGATGTTGACCAGAATCGTTTTATGTCTGGAGAACACAGCAATTTGCAAGATTGCAGAGAGGAGGGAAAGAAATGGGCTGAGAAAATATTAACAACTTCAGTTAGGTATGTTGACCGCCACTCAAGTACAGTTTATACAACTATCTCAAGATGAAAAATGGGAAGTAAAATGAGGAAAGGACGAGAAAAAAAATAAAATCATGATGCAAAAATGTTGAAGCAGTCACTTTCAATTTTTTAAGTACACTAATATGTATAATCTCAAGAGAGCGCCTTGTGTAATGAAAGATCTTGTTCTTTTTACTGAGTCCACTAGAGCAGGGCTATGTAAAGGGTACCAGGGTACAAAGGGAGGTGATGGGTTGGATAATTAACTTGTCAATGAAAATAAACAATATGCATATATTTCAAAACCTCCCCAAATCAGTCTGTGATCAGAGTGTCATGGAGAACCTAAGAATAATAGCTACCAACTGGCACAATGAGGATGGAGATCCTAATGGTTTCAAAGAACATGTGTTTCCATAGTATCTTCAAATATTATTAAAGTTCTGAAATTTCAGTATGTATATTAATTATATCATTTTAAAGGATATTAAACTATAATATAACTATCTTAGAAATAATAATTAATAACTACAACTAAAATTAATATAACCAGTTTAGAAATAATTATCACAGATGTTTTCACAATCCAGAACTGACAACTGTTAGTGACTATTATAGGTGGCAGGAATATCTGTTATATTATTCTTTGCCCTTTTCTGTCTTCAAATATATCTTCAAAAAAATTTTTTTAAAGAACACTTATCCACCAACCTATCTGACTATAGCACTGCGAGTTTGAGCAAATGTTTTACTCTCTCCGAATTGTTTCATCCACAGAGTGAGGTCCATTTTAATACAAGATTACCTATGAGGACTAGGGGTGACTGAATAAGGAGGTGATGGTAAACAGCAGGTAGCTCCAAAATGGTGACTACTCTTATTCCTGAGTCTCCTCACTAACGTCCTCAGAGTGTAGTCATCCAGTCCAGCCACGGGAATTTGAACTCTGACAAGGAAGCCCTACCTCTCTGGCTGGGCTGCTACATTGTTTAAGTTTTTCATTGTTAGAAAGTCCACTGGACCTTCTCCCTGAAAGTCACTGTGGCTCTAGCTGGGATACAATATCCTTCTGCTCGGTTCTTCAGCACTTTAATCTGGCTAAGACTCCTGCACTCTCCTTCAGCCCCCTCCCTCCTCTCTAATGCTTTTCTTTTCCAGGTTAAAATGTCTCAATCTCTCTATTATCTCCGATGAGACTTAATTTTGAGTTCCTGAACCATAATGGTGAATTTCCTCCAAATACGTTTCCATTGACCTTTACCTCTCTTCTTTTATTTATCTGTCCTTTTTTTTTTTTTTTAATCTTTTTAGGGCCGTACCCATGGCATACGGAGGTTCCCAGGCTAGGGGTCGAATCGGAGCTGTAGCAGCCAGCCTACACCACAGCCACAGCAATGAGGGATCCAAAGCACATCCGGGACCTACACCAGAGCTCACAGCAATGCCAGATACTTAACCCACTGAGTGAGGCCAGGGATTGAACCTGTGTCCTCATGGATGCTTTACCGCTGAGCCAGAACGAGGACTTCCTTTTTTTTTTTTAATCCATACATTTATTCTGTCCCTGCGTAGGGGCTGGGGAAGGGGGTCTGGGAACTGGGGGGCTGCAGGCCTTTACAGACAGCTCCTGGAGAAGGGCAGGGCTCTGGCCAGAAGACAGTGTCCAGAGTCCAAGGGGCCCCAGGGGCTGATGGAGGGGCTGGTTTATTTCCCAGAAGTTTTGGGGTCAAACTTTACCTTTTTTTAAATTGTAATGCCTACGGAGTTCCCACTGTGGCTCAGCGGAAATGAATCTGACTAGTAACCATGAGGATACAGGTTCCATCCCTGCCCTCGCTCAGGAGGTTAAGGATCCGGCGTTGCTGTGAGCTGTAGTGTAGGTCGAAGATTCAGCTTGAATCTGGCGTTGCTGTGGTTTTGGTGTGAGCCAGAGGATAAAGCTCCAGTTTGACCCCTAGCCTGGGAACCTCCATATGCCGAGGGTACAGCCCTCAAAAAACAGAGAAATTAAATAAATAAATAAATAAATAAATAAATAAATAGTAATTCCTGGAGTTGAGATTGGAGCTGGACTCTTCTCCCTACCCTATGTCCCTGTTCTCGAACATGGATGGGCAAACATTTTCCATAAAGGGCCGAACAGTAAATATCTTCAGCTTTTCTAGCCATATAGTCTCTTTGCAATTACTCAACTCTGGCACAAATGCAGCTATAGACAGTAGGTCAAAAAATGGCCAATAAAACATTTCTCTTGCAAAAACACAGAGCAGACCATGTTCGACTAATAGGTCACAGTTTGCTGACCGCTGTTTCAGGTGATACTCCCCTACCAAAGAAAGATTTCCCCTGGCCTTCTTCAATGGCTTTACCACACTTGTACATCCTTTGTTATACTTGCCATTGAGCTATGTCTTAAACAATATGACATGAATGTAAGTGCCCTTCTGGCTGCAAAAGAGGATATGGATACAAGAACAGAATTTAGCCAACCTCACTCTTGGTACCATCAGCAGTGAGGAGCGTACTGAAACACTGCAGAATGGATCCTTATTGCCAGTTCCTGCACAGATACCGCAGCTACCAGCCTGCCACATAACCATCCAGGCGTGGCCATAACTGAGCTGAGCATGGAGAGAAGCTGATATCCCTCGTGATGGAAGTTTTCCACCAATACGTAGCAGATTTGGAGATTCCAAGTGGAGAACTCTGCCTTCATCTCTGTTACATATCATCTTGATAGATTCAGCTTGCTTCTCCAATCTGCTGAGTACCTTTTGAATAATCCTTTAATTATCTAATGTGCAGTTACATCTGCCCTTTCCTTTGTTTATACATTATTTTCTCCTTTATTCATAAGGTATTTGCTTAATTAAGGTATTTACATGGTAGCAATTAATGAGCAGCTAATGAGGCACAAAAAGCCATGAAACTCCTTTCACCAGCAGTTAATAACCCAGTCCAATATTTTTTTGTTTACTCAGACTCAAGAATGTCCTTAATTAAGATTTGTTATCATTTCCTGCCTTGATGATTCAGTGTCTATAGTGTCACCAGCCTATTATCAGCACAGGAGTGAAAAGAACACCGGATTTTGAGTCAAATCGCAAATATCAGTCCCATTTCTATTACTTTAGTTTGAGCATTTTAACAGGTCAGTTAGGTTCTCTTCACCTCTATCTCTTCACGCATAAAACAGAGTAAATAATACTTTCCTTGATGATTTCATAATCTGTCAAACATGGACATGGATTTGAAGGTTATTTTCTATATATACGTAATGTGTTTTCTATATAGAAAGACAGTCACAATATCCTGTTAGCAGAAAAAGATAAAAAACCGGTATTACCTTATTATCTTAATTTTTCTTTCTTTCTTTTTTGTCTTTTTGCCTTTTTTTTTTTTTCTAGAGCCACACTCATGGCATATAGAGGTTCCCAGGCTAGGGGTCTAACAGGAGCTGTAGCCGCCAGCCTACGCCACAGCCACAGCAACAAGGGATCCGAGCCGCGTCTGCAACCTACACCACAGTTCATGGCAACGCCAGATACTTAACCCACTGAGCAAGGCCAGGGATTGAACCCGCAACCTCATGATTCCCAGTCGGATTTGTTAACCACTGAGCCATGATGGGAACTCCTTATCTTAATTTTTCTAGAAAAAAAAAAAAGCTAATAATGGTCATCTCTGTGTGATAGAATTATGAATGATATTTATTTTGCTCTTTTTTGCTAATATGTAGTTTCTCTATTTTCTATAAGTGCTACTTGTATAATAATAAAAGGCTGAATTTTAAAATAATTGTTTACTGAATTATAAAATAATACATGTTAATTCTAGAACATTTGGAAAATACAGAAAAGTTTAAAAAAGATTACATATATTAACATGCACGTACTGAGGTATTACTGTAACTCATAAGAGGAGTTGTAGCAAGCCATCTTTAAGGTTGAGTTCCCACATTCCATGGTTCCTAGTACTCGCAGAGTTAGCCTCAAAAGTCGCTGAATGATACACGCATCAGGCAGGAGATTTAGTTTGTAAATCTCCATGGCAATTTAAATAAAAGATTAAAATTGCTATGTCCCACGTGATTAGAGGTGAGTCATGGAAAGTCATTTCAATTGGCACTGCTAAAACTTATGTTCTGATGCTGTCAAAAAGAGCAACATATAAAGATCTGTTTCGGGGAACTCAATTTTAAATAACTGGAAATAAATAAATATTCTCTAAAAGAATAGATTGAAAAAATAGAGTAAACAAGACTTTTAATTCCTTTAAAGGGAAGTAAATTAAGGGCAAACTTGGGAATGGGCTTATGTTCTGTACTACAATTCTTTCAAAGGACTTTCAAGTCTAAAGCACAAAGTCAAACTAACTATCCCATTATAATGATTCTAAATCAGCTCCTAAACTTGGGGAAATATACTAAGACTAATGTAGAATATTAGGAACTTATATATGATACGAACAAATTTTGTCCCTCTCTTGTATTACCACCAAATGGGAAACAGAATGAAATTCATGACTGCCTTTCTATACAGCAAGTACCTTTTACATTCTCCCTAAACCTAAAGTCACATATGAAAAACCCCTGAACAGAACTGCAAGGTGGTCATAAATACAGATAGTATCCTAGCAATTTTCCTTCCCTCCTTTCAGAGGCTTTCCTCAGTGGCTAAAACTGTTAACTAGGAGTTCCCATCGTGCCTCAGTGGAAACAAATCCAACTAGGAACCATAAGGTTGCGGGTTCAATCCCTGGCCTTGCTCAGTGGGTTAAGGGTCCAGCGTTGCCGTGAGCTGTGGGGTAGGTGAGCGAGCTACAGCTCCGATTCAACCTCTAGCCTGAGAACCTCCATATGCCACAAGTGCGGCCCAAAAAAAAAAAAAAAAAACTGTTAACTAAATATATATAAACCCAGAGGGATAAAATACTTACAAATTATATATCCAATAACAAACCTGTCTCTAAGATGTATATAGAACGCTTACAACTAAATAACAAATAGACAAATAACCCAGTTTTTAAATGAGCAAAAGATCTGACTAGACACTTCTCCAAAGACGGTATACAAATAGCATATGAAAAATGTTGAATATCATTGGTCATCATGGAAATGCAAATCAAAAACATGGTAAGATACCACGTCACACCCACTAGAATTCCATAATCAAATACATGGAAAATAATATTTTGGCAAGGATGTGCAGAAACTGAAGCATTCACACATTGGTAGTTGGAATGTAAAATGGTGCAGCTAATTGGGAAATAGTCTGGTAGTTCCTCAAAAGGTTAAACATAGAATTACCATACGATCCAGCCATTCCACTCCTACAAATAAACCAAGAGAGATGTAAACATCAGTCCACACAAAAATTTGTACATTGTTTATAACAGCATTATTCATTATACCCCAAAAGGACAAGCAACTCAAATATCCACCAAGTGATGAATGAATAAACTAAATATATGCTCATACAATAGAATATTATAAAAAAGGAGTAGATACAGACACAAGCTACAACATGGATGAATCTTTGCAACATTATGTTAAGTGAAAGAAACCAAGTCACAAAAGACCATATATCATATGATGCCATTTTTATATAAAATATCCAGGGATAAGCTAATACTCAGAGGCAGAAAATATTATCAGTGGTTGCCTAAGGCTGGAGGAGGTGATTGGGGTAAACTAGAAGTGACTGCTGAAGGTACAAGCTTCTTTCTGGAGTGAAATGTTTTAGATTGATTGTTGGAACAGTTGCACAAGTCTGTGATATACTCAAAATCACTGACACTTTAAATGGGTGAACTGCACAGCATGTGAATCATACCTCAATTACATAGCTAGCACAAAAATAATAGATAATTCAATAGATAGATGGATAGATAGATAAATAATTGATAGAGAAACTGGTAGACAGACAGACCAACCCAGGGCAGAGCCACTGAGGCTGGCTTCCAGAGCTGGTTGGCTCTCAGGATTGGTCTAATGAGAATGACTAAGCCACTCCAAAGTAACAGTGCCTTTCTCTTCTTCTACCTTCATAAATCATCCAATCAATGAAAAACAGCCTGTTCAAAACTACTTCTACAATTCAACTCCTGGTGCCTTCACTAAAGTTGGTTCTACTGTTTAAATTTTTTAAAAAGATATACAAGAAATCATTTTAATAAGCATCTATTCAATAAGAATTTATATATCAATAATAATCTTAAACATAAATGGACTAAACGTTCCAATCCAAAGACACAGACTGGCTGACCGGATACAAAAACATCTATTGGGAGTGCCCGTTGTGGCTCAGTAGTTAACAAATCTGACTAGGAACCATGAGGTTGCGAGTTCGATCCCTGGCCCCGCTCAGTGGGTTAAGGATCCGGCATTGTCGTGAGCTGTGGTGTAGGTTGCAGACGTGGCTCGGATTCCGCGTTGCTGTGGCTGTGGTGAAGGCCAGCAGCTACAGCTCCTGTTAGACCCCTAGCCTGGGAACCTCCATATGCCACGGGTGAGGCCCCAGATAAGGCAAAAAGACAAAAAAAAAACCCATCTATTGACTACTTGTTAATTGACAGGTATATGTAGAAATTTTCTGACTTCTTTTACCTACCTTTATTCCCACTCTATATCCAAACATTTCATCCCACTTACCAACATGGAGTCTTTAAGACCCATCCACTAAACTGGCATCCTGTCAATCCCATTCCAGTCTAGGGGATATAAGATAACCCCACCCCTGTCGCCATGGGAATACAGACCCTTTTCCATAAAGGAGAATGTCATTTGGATATAAAATTGAATATTTTTCTTTCTCAGACACTGTGATATAAATCCATTATCTGTATTAATAAGGAAGTCATATTTATAACATAGGAATCTCATCAAAGATTTTTAAAAATTATGATTAAATTTAACACACCCTCTGTTCTATCATATATAGAAGATTTCTCTGTTACATCTCGCTGTAAAGAGAGGGAGATGTAAATAGTCCAATGACAAAAAGTCATTTGGACTTCCCTAATGACACATGAAATTACCTTTACCCATCTGAACTGCAAACCTCTATATTTATATGAACATCCAGATCAAGATTTGTGTCAACTGCGAGCATGATAATGTGAGAAAAAAGAATGTATACATGTATGTGTAACTGGGTCACCTTGCTGTAAGTAGAAAACTGACAGAACACTATAAACCAGCTATAGTGGAAAAAGATCATTATAAATTAAAAAAAAATAGTAATAGCTCAGAAATTGCTTTTAATAATAATTTAAATATTATTAGTAAATTTAATTTTATCAGTTTATTAATTATATATTATCATTATTTTCTTACCCAAGTCCTAAGCCTTTTTCCTTTTCAACACTATAAAAACCACATTTCTGGGTTTTGAGAAGGCTGTTTTAAAACTTTCAACTCCCCGCTAAAATTCTGACATTTCAAAAAGCCTAAAATAAGACATGGAATCTATCTTTTCTTCTACTTTAATGGGCTTCAGTCACTCTTCACTGCAGATTCTTATGCCCCTGGTCACACCCTAGACTCCTCTTGTTGCTGTGTTAAAGAGAATTGTCTGTGATAAAAAGAAGATTATTTGCTAAGAGTCTCTGGTCTTAGCTACCCTTTTCCAAAGTACTCCCTAACCCGGGGAGGTAAACACAATGGGTTGAGCTGGACCACAGCAAGCACCCTTTTCCCATAATCTAGTTAAGTCTCAGACTAAAGCAATATATGAGGTCCTCACTGCATCTTGGATCTTTCCAGAAATCACGTATCCACAACGAAGAAAAAGACATGGGTGTGAGCCCGCAGTGCTTTCCTTTTTAATTTGTACAGGGGACAAGCTGAACAGGAAAGTAAAGGAAGAAAAGATGGTCAGTGGTCCTCAGAATAAACCCTGGTCAGCTGGACACTTGGGTGAAAGAGAAAAGACAGTAAGTCATATCCACAAATGGACAGCATTTCTCAAAACGACTTAATGAGTAAATGTGGTCAGATCAATGTCCTGGATCTGACCAAGGAGATCAGCATGTCTATTTTGGGTAAAGGAAGAAACTTAGGCATAGGGAGTCTCCCCTTTCCTACAGGCCCCTGATTTGGAATTCCCAACTTCTGAAATCTTAAAATCCAGTAAATTACTAGCCTCTTTTGACCCTTCTATTTTTACTTCAACCATCCTTTGCCAGTACTCTTGCCTTCTTTCTCTCTCTACAAGATCCACTCTCAAACCCCCAAGTCTTCCTTGCTCCCCAAACAGGCAAGAGCCCTGCTGCTGGAGATCACATTGCACACACGGGCAACTCAGAGACATGATGCATCCAATTCTTTTGCAACTTCCAGATGACACCCTCCTCCATTCCACACAGATGTTTTTCCACATCTCTAGTCCTCTTCTGATGCTTCTTGCTTCCTTTCCACCCCACCCTCCCTTCTCTTAGCATATGCATTTAACTCCTTCTACACAGAGAAATCACATTTGTGAAGGCAGGAAGCTGAGGTTCTTTTATCTGAACCAATCTTATTTCCTTCCCACCAGTCTCACGGAAAAAGCTATTCCTTCTCTTCAAACCATTAAGTAATATGCACATTGTCTTTGAATAAGATCTACTTGTGTTTTAGTGATATTGCTGGAAACAGAAGTCCTTTCTTAGTGTACATTTGATTTGCATCTCTCCTGCTGTGAGGAATGTTGACCATCTTTTAAATATTTTTGTACACTGGATCTTCTTTGCCTGGTTTTCCCATCTGTCATTTTCCCTCATTCCTTTTGAAATTTTCCATTTCTTTTTGTTTTTCTTCTTCATTCCCTATGTCCTTTACTATATTTTAGAGGTAACTATTCTTACGATTTTCCTTCCAATTTTGCCTTGTTTCTATGACGATTTTACTTTTTTCTTGCTTCCTCTCTTGAGCTCTTCTAGTTTCCATTTTATCTTCTCCTACATTTCACATCTCTTACTTGGGTTCTTGCATCTCTGTTTGAGCCTCTTGTTTCATAAAAGCAATTACTACAGTGGTTCTTTGTAATACATGAAATATATTTGGTCGCAATATTCATCTGCTCCAAGGCAACACTGAATATTGTCTAACATTTTTTTCCTGTCCCTTTTTCCTTTCCCCTTTGGTCCATTTTTATGTGGACTCTCACTTATGATTTCTCATTACTGAAAGAGACAAGTTTTTCTGAACCAAATATTTGCAAGTATGTTGGGAAGGGGTGGGTGCCATGTTCCCACCTGTTGGAATTTTCTCATTACCCATGGTTTTGTGAGTGGTCGTGATTGGTAGCCGTGACTCACAAAAGCAACTTTCTCTTCTCCCGTGATGCCATGGACACAGGCAGTCTATTTCCTCACATACAGCCTTTCTGTGTGACTTTTTATTTCATTCTGCTTCCTCTGATTCTTAAAAGCAAACAGAGTCTAGGAATACCTCTGCACTTTAGATATGCACACTGATGCAATGAGGGTTTGAGGTTTTACACCTCAGGGAATTCCCACTATTCCTTTGCTGGCGCTTTGAGACCTGCAATCTCTACACTCTCATCAATTCTCCTCTTTTCTATTACCATTGCTTGGGGGAAAGTACAGTTCCTTAGTTTCATCAAAACTGCTATTTGGGAGTTTGAGGGGAGAAGAGGTTCTTGTGCACATTTTGGGGGGATGATTTCTAGCAAGAGCTAGAGGAAGTGCCAAATTTATATTACAATATTCGCAGAAGTCTATCTCTTTATACTTTCTCTGAAACTTTGCTTCATGTGTATTTTTAAACTCTTCTACATTTTTCATCAAATTTAGTAAAGAAAATAAAAAGCCTCTCATGTACTTTATGCCCCTTATCCACTATTGTCTCTTATTATTCACCAAATATTTATTAAATGCTTACAACTGATGGGGTCTGTGCTCGGTAACAATGTAATAATGTTGACCAAGATCAGCATTGCCTCTCATTCCCCTGAGTTTATAATCTGTGAGTAAGAACAGAGATTTAAATAAGTAATATAAATAATCTGTATTCAGTATCCCTGCTTTCCTGCCCTCCATTCACTTTTCATCTTTCTACAATCAAGATTCTGCACCTCAGTCCTGCTGATAATATTCAGTCTACATCACTGAAGAAATTTTCATTGACAAGTCCAGTGATGACCTATCAGTCTTCATCTCATCTTTCTTCTCCATGGCACGGTTCACGCTTCCTTTCTTGGAAAAAGTCTACTCTACCCAGATTTCTGTGACCACCCATGCTCCTCATTTACCCTTGGACAGTTCCTCCTGCTTCTCATTGAGATCTGCTGTTCTCCAGGGCCTTGTCCTTAGCCCTCTTCTCTTGTCACTCTGCATGTCCTCCCTAAATGACTTTACATACACAGTTTAGCTGCCCTTTCTATGACAAACAACTCTCAAATCTTTTATCTTTAGCACAGACTCCTCTCTCGAGCTCCAGGCTCATATATCAACCACCTCTTGAACATCTGTACCTGGATGTCCCTCTTTCAGTTCCAAATGGTTAGATCTAAAAGTGAACTGATCCCCTCAACTGCAAAACTATTAATAAGTCTATATTCCCCAGACCATTCCAGTGGCTTAACCATATACTCCGTCAGCCAACACTAAAACCAGGCATTTATCTACATCTCTGCCACTTTCTGATACCCTTTAATGTGTTGTAATTTAAATCTGCTCCCTTCCCTCCAAGCCCACCTTCACTGCCCTAGTTCAAGCTCTCACCATCCCAGGTCCAAACTACTGCCATACTTCGCTGGTCTTCCAAGCTCATCATCCCCCTCTCTAGGCAATACTACCACTGCTGCCAGAGTGATCTTCCTAAAGTACAAATACAGTCATGATATACTCCTATTTAAAGCCTTTTAACTTTTCCCCCTACCGCTGGATAAAATATTAACTCCTTATATAATTGTAAAACCTTTCAAGATTCAACCTCTGCCTACCACCCCTAAGTCCTGTTGCTTCCTTCTCCTCCCTGCCCTGTACTCTATGGTCTACTGTATCTTTTACTCTTCCTCAAAGCTGCTGTTCTAGTTGAAGCCCTATATAATCCAACATGGCCTTTCCTGGAATAGACTTCCTGGAACATTCCTTTTCCTGGAATACACTTCCTCCATGCTTCTATCTGATGAATCCTTGCTCATTCTAAAAGAATCAACCCAGGGCTTCACCCCAGCCCACCCCACAATTTTATCTCCTTTGAGCCCCGTTTGATGTTCTAGATACATCTAAGAGCATCTGTTCTATCATGTTCAAATTCTGTGTTTATTCATCAGGACTTTAACTAGGCTGACAGCACCTTCAGGGCAAGGACAGGGTCTTATTCATTTCTGCACCGCAAATCCTTTCCAAGCCCTGATGCTCAAATATTTGTGAATAAATGAAGGAGGGAGTGAATGAACGAAGTGTGGTGAGATCACAATGCCTGGCACCATACACTGTGGCATTTTCTAGCCACAGTGGTGTTGAAAGACAGGAAACAGAGTCCTTACCCCTGGCTATTGTTTTACGTCAGATCCTTTCTGAAGTGTTAAAAGATAAATCAATTTTCAGGAAAATATGACTGCTGATGTAAAATGTGCCCTGAGAGGAATATTTCCCTTCCTAATACTTCCCACACACATGAAAGGGAAAACTGCACCTTCCACTCATATTTGATGCTGTCATCCAGGAGCTCATGCCCTTTCTCTTCTCCAGGTCCCTGTTTGAAGGCTAGTGAAAGAGTGTGTTGGCCAGGCATCAGTCCGTGTGCAAAGCTGGCAGGTCCTTTACAGTGAAACGAGTCATCTCCCTGTCAGTACCTGGTCAGGCCCAGCTGTGAGACAGAGCAGGCCAGGTGGGGCCAAGGGCGACTGGGCCAATCTGACCAGACATGAAGAACAGTGCTCCAAAACAAGAAAGGGGTCACCACTGGAAATAGGACAGAGAACTACGTCCACTCTAGAAGACAGATGTTAGATTCTAGAGTAATAAAGCCAAAAGGGATTTCAAGCCACCATTTAATCCACAAGTGTTAAGAAATATTGATGAGCATTGTGTTCTGTGATGGAAGCCCCACAAGAGGTCAGAGGCAGAAGCCAAAGGTACAGGCTTAAACTAGACCCAAGGAAACAAAGAAGAGAAAGCAGAGTCACAAGTTCCTCAAGAAACAGACCCACACTCTAAGGCAATGATAAGATAGTACTGATCCCTGGAGCAGTGGCATTCTTGACGTGTATCTATAAAGACCACGTAATGGACAGTTTTTGTTGTTGGGTGCCCAGAATCACTTCCCCATATGCTTGTAGTAATGGAAGCTACTCTTCCTGCAGAAAGCCCATTCCCTGTGGTTTGGGCGGAGCTAACCTCATTCATCCCTGGCTCTGGGGTGGGTGGGCACGTGACTCTGACCTTACTTCACATTCCCGCCCTGGTGTGCTGGGGTCCCCAAGGTGGTTGATGGTAAGTCTTGGGCATCTGTCAGCCATGTTGCTTACCTGGCTGAAGAATGAACAAGCGCAAGAGTGAAAAGTAGACAGTCAACAATATCATTTGATCCCTAAAGCAAGAGACACTCCAGAGTTCCTTTTAAAAGAAGTCTGAATCCAATGTCTGCACCTGCATCTGAAGGAGTCCTCCCTCTTAGAGGCCAGTGTGCATCATCCCAAGAACAGGCAGGACTTAGAAGATGCTTGGGGCTGGGTTTGCAGTGTGGGCGGAACACCAAGTCTGCTGGGAATTCCTCACAATTCTCTACGTGACTACCAGATTTTTATGTTGAGTTTTTTCTTTTCCAAAACAGAAGATAAGTCTATATTTTCAGTTATCTGCTGTTTTCTTTTCTACTCCTTTTTGTTTCTCATCTTTTCACACCCACACTCAACCTTCTGGCGGAGGTGAAGGGAGAGGATGGGGTTGGTCATGTAACAGCACTGGACTGACCACATGAAGCCCCTATCCACAAGATGCTGGAAGCCATGCTCTGGACACCCAGGGAAGAACACCCAGACTGGAATTACTCATCATCCGAGAAGTCAGTATAGACCTCACCTCCCTTGGGGTTTAGTTCCCCCTAAAACTAAATCAGAGATGAAACTCTGCTTTGTCCTAGACCCTGCAGGATCCCATAACGGTCCTGTGTAATTAGTGTGAAGACATTCCCTGTCAAGAAAACAAGTGGGAAGAAAAGTAGTTGTTCAGAGGTAAACAGCAAGGGAAAGGTGGAAATGTTTGATCTCATACATAGATACGGCCTTTGCGTTCTCCAACTAACGGCTTTTGGTTTACTTTTTTTCTCAACATGCATTGAGACTTGAAGGTTAGTAAGAATGGACAATAAAATTAGGTACTAAAAACAAACGAAGCTGTCAGGGGATGGAGCCAAGTAAGAGAAACCCAAAGTCTTGGCACTCACAGTTAGTTGCAAAAAAACAGACCTCATGAGGTCTGTCAACCCTTCTCCGTCTACTAGACCTTCCCTCCTAACACCAGTTAACTGAGAGAGGCAAAGCCTTTGATTTTCAGATAAGAGATCACATCAGCTTTCAGAGGAAATTCCAGATGTTCCAATAGTTCTTCATAATTGAAATTTCTCCTTAGTCTGTATTCCAGAAAAGTTTGAGTCATGTTTCTGCAAGGTACAAATTAACAGCCCTGACGAAGACCATGTCAGAGATTTCATTTTAAAACACTATTAAACCACGAATGTGGTGGCCAAATTGGAGAGGATGTCTGATCCTCTCCCAGTTTTCCATCACTGCAAGGACAAAAACTGATAGTAAATCATTTTTTATCATCAGTTCTCCTGTTTTTTAAGAACAATAACTCATTTTAGCAGGCCTTTCCTTTTTTTTTTTCCTTGCCATGGCTTCATAACATTGACATACAACTTACAAAATAGAGGGAGAAAATGGAAACCACACCCGGAAATAATCATTTCCCAGTCATTGTAATGAATTATAAATGTTAATGGGGCAGTCAGTTAAATTAGTGTGATAGTGTTTCATAAAAAGTTATGTAAATCTTAAATGGAGGGAATGCTTTTATCATTTTACTTAGGGATGAGGAGATGGTGGGACCCAAGACCATACTACACAAACAGTAGTTTTGCTTCATTTCTTTTTGTGTCACCAAATTTAACAGACAATTTGAATAAAACTGTTACCTTGCAAACTCATATAAATTGAGTTTTACTGCTAACTGGGGCATACTGAAAAGCATGAGATTAATGGAGCCAAACTCCCACAATTATTCGATCAATTTGATATCCTTTTATTTTTAAATTTTTTTTAGGAAAGCAAAGTTGCATTTTCCTCAGTCTTTACTCAACCAGTTGATAGTGGAAAGTTCTTATTATTCCTTTTAAACTCGCAAATGGGATTCTTTATCCCATAGGCCCAATCACCGTTTCAAAGAGAAGATTTTTATTTTTAAGAGCTTCTGTTTTTAATTGGCTACTTAGAAAGTCTATTTTGGAAACCGTACATTCTCACCAGGGTTAACTCAATCTACATGGTTCAAAAAGGGCAAATTCTACCAGAAGGAAAAGAGCATGAACATCAGAATGCAGTTATCTGGGATAATAATACTTAACAACTTGAAGAGGTGGAGGAAGTAGTCCTTTAATATCTCAGCTCAGACTTCCTTTTGTTATCACTATGCTAGTCATATTATGTTCAGAAGCAATCAGATGCGTGCGACAATTGCTTTTTAAGCACCATGGAACTAGCTGCAGTAATTTGGTTGTTTCCAACCGTTCTCCAAATAAAAATATTCCTTTAACACAAAGGCCCAGAATTTATGAACTTTTTTTTTGAAACTGACATTTCCAGGTGCTCTATCTCCTTGCACTAAAAATGTAAGAAAAGCAAAGACTGCAAAGGAGCTGGAAGAAATAAACACCATTTTCGAACTTTTTGAAATGCCTAGAATAGTAATGTACATATAATGTATAGGCAGTAATACTTCAGTCTAAAGAACGACAAACAGAAAAGAGAGCCCTGCATAAAACCTTGGGAAATTCTACATTTTAAATAATAAGGTGAGATGTCAAAGCATTTCTTTTTAGGTGGTATCTGTTTAACCATTATGTGATATCTGTTTAACCACTATATGATATCTATTTAACATTACGTGAAAATCTGAGTTTGAACAAAGCCGACTTTCTTTTTCTTTAATCGACCCAGGCACTGTGCCCAGAGATAGGGCTCTAGCTATTGAGGGACATGAAGGGGCTGACAGTGAATGATATGGTCAACAATGAATCCTCTGCACCAGGAGGATGGCGTTTACCCTGCAGCCCTCCCACCTAGTTGCTCTTTCTCGTAGGTCTAATCTGCCCCCACGTGGTGAAAGTGAGAGGCTGCTCTCACTTCCCAGGCCGCCTTCCTCCACCTTCTAGGTCAGCGGGAGGGTACTGGGAGCAACCAGTGCCTTTCACCACCATCCTATCCTCCAGCCGCTTTTTATTGCTTCTCCCCACTCTGTCCTCCATCCTTTTTTTCTTCTTTGTCTCCTTCCTTTGGTCTTCTTTTTCTTCCCTTCTTCCTCCCTCCTCTTGCCTCCCAGAGCTGTCTGCAGTATTCAGCAGCCAAGGCATGACGGAGAAAATCAGTGCAGACCCTCAGTGTGGGGAGAGGATCTGAACTCTGATTTAAGGAATTCAGACAATACAGTTTCAATAAATCATTAAAGAATAATCACTTTAAGGGGCAATACCATGAGATCAAAAGCCTAGCAGATACTGTACAAGAAATCAGGAGATGTGGATTTTGCTGGCCTTGGCGCTGTCCCCAAAATATGACAGGGATGTAATACGTTTGTATGAAAACTAAGAAATCTGGACAAAAGCACAACTTCATAGAGAACAGGAGGCAGGAAGAAAAAGCAGGTTCCTCTGCTCTCAGCAAAGAAAAGCAGAAAGGTACCAACCTATCGGACTACCCCAAACACAATCTAATCAAAAACAATGTACTTTATGCAAAGGTAGCCTCAAATAAAGCTCCCTGTTCCCCTTAGGGGCCTGTTCCAACAAGTCTGCCACCCCTAGGGCAATCCTGAGCAACAAATCCAACCTGGGTATCATTTTTATCATATCACCTCCCTACACAGAAATTGTCAAAGCAATATTTCTTCAAATATACCTTCAAAAGTATGAATCTTCAAAGATATTTTGCCTTCAAAGTCTGAATACCTTCTGCATTCAAAATCTGTTTCTCTCTCACTCACACACACACCCCCTCAAATTCCCCACTCTAGCTTCACGTCTCTCATGGGTTTCCTCCCACATTCACCTTTTTCTCACCTTCATGCTTTCTTATCTGCTCTTTCCCAACCCAGATTGGCTCCTTTGTAGAACTTATGTCGGTAGAAATCCCTTTTTATTTTGCAAAACTGAAACTGCATTAGTGCACAGAGCAGGACATGTCGCCAAGGGAGATGTAAACTGAGGTCACTTTCCTATCCATATGAAAGCCTTATCTTGAGATAAAATGCATATATTTTAATACCACTGTAATTTACAGAGCTATTAATCTTCCAAGGCAGGAGGTGGGGTGGTGGTGGGAGGTGAAATGTTCACAAGCTAACGAAGAACAACTCAAGTGGCTTACACTGTTGCCAGAATCCTGAGATGGAATTATGACCTCATGACTCAAAGCTGCAGTTCTTCCCATACTCTAATGGAGGTACTGGAGGACTGGGCCCCTGCTCGCTCTCCCTGTTTACTCTCTAGCTTCCACTCCCTTCCAGTCACACCAAGAAGCCCCTAACTATTTCATGCAGCCTCAGAGGCAGAAAATGTGACAAGTTATTTAAGCTGCATCTTTGTGGAGGAAATGCAGAGGAAGGTCCCCATAACCCTTCCAACCCAAGGACTCGGCACAGGATTGGGGTGGCAAAACCTCATTCATAGCAACAGATATAAATACAATAAAGTGCCCATCTATTTCCTCCAAATCTGGCCAGCACTGCTCACTCCCAGGAGCAATAACTAATACTTGGTGCACAAAACACTCAGAGGTGAGGAAAGACCTAAATGCCACTCAAGTATACATGAAATGCCCATTGCTCATCTTTTGGCTATTACTCTAAATGTGGTCCATCAGTCCCCTGCATCAGAATCACCAGGTATGATCATTTGAAAATGCAGTTCCTAGGCAGCATCCAGACCTACAGAGTCAGAATCCTGGGGGTAGAGCCTTGGAATATAGATGTGTAATAAGCAACTGAGGCCATTCTTAAACATGCTAACATTTGAGAACTTCTCTTCCAAGTATTTTCTCTGTCTTCCTTCATTGTGTTAAATGCTATATTCCAGACAGGGCTGATCTTAGGAAAAAACATGTGGTTACTAAATATGTTCAAATCCCTGCTTTGTGGACCCACTTCTGCCCCTGTACCTACTGCCCCAAACACCCTCTCCCACCCTTGGCCCTGAAGATCTTTCTGTGCACTCACAATGCCCCTGGGCCTCCCATAAAGTTCCAGCTCGGATTTTTCTTACCCACGTGAGCACTCTGACCATCTAGACCTTTCCATCCACTTTCCTGTCCAACAAATGTATCTCGAATCTGTGCCTGATATTCCTAGGATTTTGCTGTTCATTAGATGACAGTCACCAATTTAACTCGATGACGAATCCACGGTAGTGGGCTAGTGGGTAGGTACTTCTTTGGCAATGTTTGAAGGGCCATACTCTGAGGCAGATGAGGAAAGCTTTGGCCTTCTCAATCACATCATTAGGTCCAGATTATCCCTACTGCTTGCTAGCAGGTCTCAAATTCTATGCAACTTTACCTCTAAAATGAGTTAATAATCCCCATTTACTCCCAAAGAGTATGACTTCAAAGCAATTCAGAGACAGAAAAACAGTATATAAACAAAAGAATTTGGTTATGATGATTCATCTCATGACCACCCTTGATTCAAAGACACCATGGCCATTGTTTTCCTGGTTTCCACTCTCTAGGCAGCAAGCAACAAATTTTGATTAAGGTCCTTCCAGCCACGTTTGTGTCAAAAGTGTCCCTTGATTAGTGAAGGTGACTGGCGCTCCCAGGGCTGGCCCTGGCTGCTGCTCTGTGCTGCTCTGTGACATCCTCTGTGTCTTTCTCTCTCCTTGACTCCAGGCCTGCACACCGCGCGGAGGTGGCCTTCGGCCATCCGGGGAGTCCCACCCTCACCTTACAAAAGGGAAACTGCTCCACAGCCAGGACGAGAGGTGGACTCTCAACCCAGCACACCACACCGCCTCACAGTCAGCTTCCAAATGCACCTAAGATGTCTTTGGGACAACGTCTGGGTCCTTAGGGATGTGCCTGTCACTGGCAAGGCCCATTAACTGTTAGCGGGAAATAAAAATAGAATCTGTATAATAAAATTAAATCTAACCTTTTTTTTTTTTCCTTTTCCTTTGTGCTTAGTCTCAGTTCACTTGTTCACAGGGAACCAAGGGCAGAGGCCTCGCCCTTGGCACTTCAGACCAGAGTTCCTAGTGCAGAACCGCTGTGCTGACACCGCAGCCGGCGCCGTGTATGGAAATGCCCCAGGCACCGCAAATCAGGATGGCTAGGGCTGAAGGCAGGTCCGTGGCGCCCGCACTGCGATCTGAGCCTGAGCAGAGCAGCCGTGCGGGTCCCCAAAGCTCCACCCCCTCCCCACCTCGCCCCGCCCAAGATGCTATAAAGCAGCCCCGCCCACAGCCTGTTGCTACAGCGCATGCTCAAGAGCACAAGCTCGCAACTCTTTATTTTTTGTTCAAAGAAAAAAACTTTCCTTTGCTTCTGAACCCAGCTCGGTCTCGTTCTCCTGGCTTGAACACTGGGCAGGAAGCCTCCTGCTGGGGCCCGACTAGAAAGGGTCGGTAACAGTCCCATTTTGCCTGGCCCAATACCTTGATTTCACCCATTCTCCTCATCTCTGTGCCTCTGACCAAACTGCCCTCTAGATAGTCCTTCCCAGAGGGCTTTTTTTTTTTTTTTTTAATGTTAAAAATACCGTGCAAGGAAGTTCCCATTGTGGCGCAGTGGAAATGAATCTGACTAGGAACATTGCGGGTTCGATCCCTGGCGTCGCTCGGTGGGTTAAGGATCCGCGGTTGCTGTGGTGTAGGTTGCAGACGCAGCTCGGATTGTGCATTGCTGTGGCGGTGGTATAGGCCAGCAGCTATAGCTCTGATTTGATCCCTAGCCTGGGAACCTTCATATGCCACAGGTACAGCCCTAAAAATTAAAAAAAAAAATCCTGCAGGAGTGACATAATCCAGATGCTGTGTGAACAAATTCATACTCTATGTTTTGCTGGCCCTTATCTGAGGAGACTAGGGCTTTCTCTGGAGCTTGAGGGCATGTTGACATTTGGCTGCCTACTCAGTGCTCAAAACATTTCATGAGGAGGAAAAGGTACTACAAATAGAGGAGATGATGGGTTGTTAGACTGTCATACAGTCTGCTCCACACTGAGCTAGGTTCTCACATGGACTATGGAAAGAAAGGGGAAGGATGGAAAAAGGTCTTAAAAGTCATGTCTGGAGAGTTCCCATTGAGACTCAGTGATTACATTAACCCAAATAGTCTTCACAAGGACGCCGGTTCAATCCCTGGCCTCACTCAGTGGGTTAAGGATCCAGCACGTTGCTGTGAGCTACAGTGTAGGTCACAGACATGGCTCGGATCCAGTATTGCTGTGGCTGTGGTGTGGCAGCTACAGCTCCAATCTGACCCCTGGCCTAAGAACCTCCATATGCCCTGGGTGCAGCCCCAAAAAAAACAAACAAAAAAAAGTCACGACTGACTTCTTCAGATACATGGGCGAAAATACCAACAGGGTATGTTATAACACGTTGAAGGCACTTTTCTAAACCTGTATTTCAAAAAACTGAGCTCAATCCTTTGATCTCTAGGCTACATTAAAACATTGAAATGGGCCCCATGGACAGCCTTTGTGCATGACTTGCCGGCATACTGATTTTCTTAGCCTCAGCACTCCCTTGAATTATGAGAAGTGCTAATTGAAATGCAGTGCATATGTTCTTTAAGCTTGAGCCAGTGAGAGAAATGTAAGGGCTGGACAATGCTGTCAAATAAATATGATGCACAATAACAACAGTAGCTATGTGTAACCAGCCTAGAAAATTTGAAAACCAAATCTGAGAACATTTGGTGACTTGATTAATTTGCTTTGCCTATCTGCCATCTGTTGTCTCCAGGAGGCTAGGATAGGCAGCCCAGCTTGGTTCTGCTGACTTAGGCCAGCTGGAAACTCTCCTTCTAGAGTGAGTGGAGGGTGGGGTCTAAAAAAGAACAGAGGTCCCTGGCCCCTGGTCTAATCTTACCCTGTGGCTGGGAAACCAGGTTTTGTATAAGCAACCCCTCCCATATGCTTCAAAACTACTCTTACATCCTCTACCTCTGTTTAAAAGTTGTGTAAACTCACAGTTTCACCTGTTTTATATCTTCCCATTGCTGATGACTGAGGAGGAAAGTGAGGTCACTTGGTGACAGTCAGGCAATTGTTTCTTTTGAGCTGAGCTGTAGAACGTCACATTTGAATTTTGCCCTTTTTTTAAGCTGAATTAGTTCATTCTTTTCACAGCAAAGTTTTTCATCATAAGCCTTATATAAACTTGATGTGCAGTGCCCCAGGTAAGCCAGCTTTGCTCTCTGAACTAGGTAATGAAAGTATTTTTCTTCTTTACCCTTGTCCTTCCCCCACAAACTCATACACTTAACTTGCCTCATTCATGCAGAATATAGTCCATGCTTCATGTATGAGAGGCAGTGAGCTAGATGCTGGGCATTTAGAAATGAAAGCACAGTCCTTGGTTCTCAAGGAGCTCACAGGCTAGTGGGAGAAGAGAAATAAAACTATGTTACAAATGTTGCTATGGAGATTTACATAGGGTAGTCATGGCAAAGATATATAGCTGCCCACCAAAATCAATTCCACCCTTCTCCAACAGTAATGGAGTTCTAGCTAAACACAGGGCCAGCTCCCCACCGCTGAAACCCCCCTCCTGGGCAACTAGGCACAGTCATGTGACTAAGTCTCCCCATTAGGAGTACAAGTTGGAAGTAATGTGTGTCTCTTCCACGGCTAGGTTGTAAAACATTGCACATGTGCTCTACTGCTTTTCTTTTCTTTCCTTTCCTTTTCTTTTTGGCAGCTTGATGTGGGATCTCAGTTCCCAGACCAGGAACTGAAGCCAGGCCGCAGTGGTAAAAGCACTGAGTCCTAACCACTAGACCACCAGGGAACTCCCTCTACAGCTTTCTTACCCTTTCTCATCAGCCAGAATTCAAGGCAGACTTGCCTTCAGCACAAAAGGGTGCCCTAAGGGGTGGGGAGAAACAAGACAGAAGGAACCCTGCATGGCTGCACAAAAAAAAAAAAAAAACAGACTTATTTATCCATCCTGGACAATTTTGAGAATAAGAATAAAGAGTGAATGAGAACAGACTCTTAATTACAACAGCTTAGTTGCTGTTCTTTTCCAGTATAATAAAAAGTATCTTGTGGAAATAAAATGAAAAGAAAGAATCACCACTTCCAAGCAATTTTGCAGACTTGGGCATAATTCCTCTGGCCTGAGCTTTGCCCTTGGAGTAATTCTTTAAAAAAAAAAAAAAATATATATATATATATGTATATATATATATATATATATGTATATGTATATCATATGTTTGCAGAGGAATAGTTCTACGATCCTGCTTCCTACTTGTAGAACTTTGGAAGTCCTACAGCTTCCTTCATTTCATCCTGTCTCTATCCTTTTCAGTCCAAGATAGCAATGTTTCTGCTCATATAACAATTTCAAAAACTTTGTGAGTCTCCTGTGTATGCCACAAGGATTCATTAAATTAGATAAGAAAGTCCTTCATATATCTTTCCTGGATACCTGCAATTCTATTCCTGGTTCGATCTACTCAGATGGCTAAAGGGATCCAATAAGCCACACACCCAATCTCTTAAAAGAGCCTGTGTGTGATACTCTGGCCTTTTGATTCTTCCAAAGCACTAGAAACAAGCCATCTAGCCAGCACCCTTGGCTTTCTAGTCAGAGCACACCTTCCTGGCAATAAATCTCCTAATTTTAATGTCTTTTGCAGTACGGATTGACTGAAACTTTCCCAAATTATCAAGTCCTGGTTACTTTTTGCTTAACAGTTCTTCCTTCAATCCATCTGTTTCCTCTCACATTTTACTGTGAGCAGCAAGACATCAGGCTCCATCTTTAACATTAAGATTTTTGCCTTCATATGACAGGTATTACCTTTCCTCCAAATTCCACTAACAGGGTCCTCATTTGCTTCTGCGCCCTCACAAGCAGTACTTTTTACATCCAAACAGCTATTCAGAGTCTGTTCACGGCGATTTAGATACTCTCTGAGATGATATTTTTTTTTCTCTACAATGGCTCCCAATTCCTTCTGAGAACTCACTGGCACAGTCTTTAACATCAGTTTTTCTTCTTACAGTCTGTTCAAGGCAGTTTAGGCTTTTTCTATCATGCTCCTTAAAATACTTCCAGCCTCTCCTCATTACGCAATTCTAAAACCACTTCCATATTTTTAGGTCTTTTTTAAGGCAGCATCCCACTCTCAGGACCAAACCAGTTTCCTATTTATTACTGCCACAGACTTAATGGTTTAAAGCAACACACTTTACTGTCCTCTAGTTCCCAGTGGGCTGTGTCTAAAACAAGTCCATAAGGCTGCATTCTTTTGGGAAGCTCTAGGGGAGAGTCTCTTTCCCTGCCTTTCTGGGTCCTAGAGGCTGCCTACATTCCTATACTTGTGACCTCATTCTCCATCCTCAAAGACAGCAGTGTAGCATCTTTTCTCCTCTCTGACCTCTGCTTCCACCTTTACACTTCTGTCTCATTTGTGATCTTCCTACCTTCCTTTTATTAACCCTTTTGATTGGGCCCGCCAAGCTAATTCAGGATAATCACCCCATGTCAAATCTTTAATATGGAGTTCCCATTGTGGCTCAGCAGAAACGAATCTGACTAGCATCCATGAGGATGCAGGTTCGATCCCTGGCCTTGCTCAGTGGGTTAAGGATCTGGCGTTGCCGTGAGCTGTGGTGTAGGATGCAGATGCAGCTTGGAACCTGAGTTGCTGTGGCTGTGGTGTAGGCTGGCAGCTACAGCTCCAACTCGACCCCTAGCCTGGGAACCTCCATTTGCCGCAGGTACAGCCCTAAAAAGACAAAAAAAACATCTTTAACATAAACACATCTGCAAAGTCTTTTTTCCTTTTTTTTTTCATGTAAAGTAAACACATTCACAGGTCCGCGGGGAATTAGGATGTGGATATTTTGAGGTGGCCATTGTTCTGTCATAGCCAGGATATAGTCTCAGGCCAGTCTATTATTTATCATGACGCATACAAAAGAGGTCACACAAATTTTTGATCTTTGGTGTCTTGCCACAAATTACAGGAAGCAATAGCTCCCACCCCCAATGGTGAGACGTTCCATGGCCCATTCTTTTCCTCATGCAAACAAATAAACTGAAAGTATCCCAGTTATTCCAATTTGGGATTTGTTGTTAAACTTGATTTGGATAACCATTACATTGGTTTGATTAATCATCAAAGAAATAAAAATTAAAATTGCAACAAGATATCACCTCACATCTGTCAGAAGGGCTATCATCAAAAAAAACCCACAAGTAACAAATGTTGGCAAGGAGGCGGAGAAAAGGGAATTCTTGCACACTGTTGGTAGGAATGTGCACTGTTGATGCAGCCACTGTGGAAAATAGCATGGAGGTTTCTCCGAAAACTAAAAATAGAACTACCATATGATCCAGCAATTCCACTCTCGGGTATATATCCAAGAAAAAGAAAACACTAATTTGAAAATATACATGCACACCAGTGTTCGTATAAGTGTTATTTATAGTTACCAAGATACGGAAGCAACCTAAGTATCCATCAACAGATGAATGGATAAAGAAGATATAGAGAGTGTGTGTGTATAATATATGTTATACATCTGCAATATATAAATATATGCAATATAATACTACTCAGTCATAAAAAAGAATGAATTTTGCCATTTCCAACAACATGGATGGAGTTGGAGGGTATTTTACTTAGCAAAATAGTTAAAGAAGTAAGAGAAAGATAAATATGTATGATATCAATTATATGTGGAATCTTAAAAATAAAATACAACAAAAAATAAACAGACACAGATACAGAGAACAAATTACTGGTTACCAGTGGGGAGAGGGTGGGAAAAAGGGAGAAGACAGGGGTAGGGGATTAAGAGATACAAACTACTGTGTATCAAATAAATAAGCTATAAGGCTATATTACAGAGCACAGGGAATATAACCAATATTTTATAACTATAAATGCAGTATAATCTTTAAAAACTGTGAATCACCATGTTGTATACCTGAAACTCACAAGTAACAAATGTCGGCAAGGAGGCGGAGAAAAGGGAATTCTTGCACACTGATTGCATATCAACTATACCTCGATAAAAAATAAATAAGCAAACAAATGAAGTAAATTAAACAAGAAAAAAAAATAAGAAAGAACAAAAGAAACACAGGCAATGTCACTGCATACTGGCAGCCTTAGCCTCCATACAATGCATAACCCAAAGCTGCTTAGGCATCCAGAGAAGCATGTGAATTTCTGTCAGTCAAACTAAAACAAGATTGTGCCAGGCTTTGTGTTTGTAATCACTGATGGCATTAGACACCATAGATTAGTCTAGAACCAATCACGTCCAAGATCTCTTATGCCCAGGCTCCCACCTGGAAAGGATACCCGCCAAGCTGACCTGTGTTTGCTGTTGGAAAAAGAAAGCCATAACATACCCAGGAATAGTCAGGGTAGAATCCCAAATTTCCAAAATAGGTCTTATAATTTCTGCTCCTTTTGCCCTGATCATTAACCGAAGTGGCCAAGAAAAATAAATCCATCTTGAAAGAGTCACATAAGTGACCAAACTGCCTTGACTAAGTATGTGGACCAGGAAAAGTAAGAGACAAAGACTCAGGAGTCTTTTTTTAGTTGATTTTTAAGTTTGCCATTCTAGCATTTAACAGTACTGTGGATGGTAGAGAATATGGAATGTCCATTAAATTTACTATTAGCCTACTGTTGGATGATCTTTCCAAATGATCCAGAAAGCCTAACACATGTCACAGTTTAGTTACAAAGGCCACAATTATGTGGCTAGAATTGGCTAACTGGACTGGAATAGCAATACCATACCCTGAAAAAATGTTAAAGGAGTGAGGCAACATCAGAAGTCCCAAAAGGGGATCAAAGACTCAATACAGTCAATTTGCCAGGAACAAAGGTAATGTTCCATGTAATATGGCCTCTTTCAAAAAGAACAAATAGCCACATTCTTGTAGGAGTCACAAGTCTGGAATGTTGTGAAAGCTTCTGCATCCATCAGAAACATCCTTTACAGTATGCCCAGTCTGTGATGGTGGATGTGCTACCATGCCCAGCAGGATGATAGAACCAGATGGCAATGGTGGCAGTCTTGGTCAGTAGCCTAACTCTAGTTCATCTGAGCAGAGGACAGACCTTTCCATCACTCAAGCAGCGTCTGATGAGCAGACACGATGTGTTTACCCAAAGAGAAATGTCTCAATCTACCAGTCTTGGTCTCCCAAGTGGCAGACCAACTGGCTAGGCCACTAGTAAACAGCCCAAAGGTCAGGAGGGGTCCTTGATGAGTGTTGTCCAAGGCAACGGTGATTTAGCTCACTGCACAGCAGTTTGTCTTCCAGAATTGTCACGGGGTTGGATAGCTGCTGCCACCAGTGAAAACCACCAACATTCAACTTTACTGAACCTTCACTGAACTAGGTGACTGCTATGTCAGAGCACAGATTTGATTACTCATAGCACTGCAAGCATCATGAGCATTAACATGCTTATATCAGTTTCCCCTGCCCCAAGTCCTATAAAAGCAACGTGAAGGACCCAGATAGGTACCCACATATGAATTCACAATACATGCCTATAAAACACCATTACCCATCAGGCATTCGGCAGTGGAAACCTCAACAGTACACTGAACTGACCCAGAAGCCCCAACCGTCAGGCCACTTTGGCTTTCCTTCCCCGGTTTATATAGTGTCCAAACGATGAAGTGTGCTGCATTCTAGAAGAGAAACACTTGCCTTCAAGAATCTACCAATTTTATAGCAAGCAGTAAGCAAGCCCACTTTTTGTCCCAGAGGGAGGTATTACCTCATCCTTTAAAGTTGCTCACTACAGATAGAAGCCTAAGAAAGAGCATGGATTAAGAGAGGTCAGAACCTTATATTCTGGCCATACTCAGCAAGATGTATAGAAACAGGAGAGACCTATAGAGGAACTTCCCCAACCAAAACCACCTCTCTGGGAAAAAAGTAATATTAAAATTCTGCATGGGGAGTTTCCACCATGGCACAGCAATAATGAACCCGACTAGTACCATGAGAACCTGGGTCAGATCCCTGGCCTTGTTCAGTGGGTTAAGGATCTGGTGTTGTGGTGAGCTGTGGTGTAGGTTGCAGACACTGCTCAGAGCTGGCTTTGCTATGGCTGTAGTGTAGGCCGGTAGCTGCAGCACTGATCCACCCCCTAGCTTGTGAACTTCCATATGCCTGGGTTTCAGCCCTAAAAAGACCAAAAAAAAAAAAAGTCTGCATGGTAGCACTGACCAATTTCCTAGTTTAAATACTCCCACTGTGGCTGCCACAGCTACCACTGGGATATCACTCAAGTCAGAGTTGGGAAGAGATGACCCGCCACTTGTTAAACCGCCTATTGATAATTCTTACTTGAATCAACTATTACTCTGATTGTTGCCCCTGGACTTGAACTGCATTTCTGAATCTCTTACTAGTTCTATACATGAGTTCACATACTATTATTTCCCCAGTTTTCAAAATGTGTTCCTGTATAACTTTTCAAGTGTATATTACCAGCTTTTTATAGTTTGTTTATGTAGTACAAGAGCCTCCCTCCTCGAGGACTCTAAATTAATTTCTGGAGAAGTCTGGAGGGGAAATATTGGGTTATACTCATTGATAAAAAAGAACCCATGAAATTGAAACGTTGAGAGCTGGAGTGTGAAGGTCCCAACCTCAGGCTGGCATTCAATCCCTCATTTCTTTCTACATCTTTAGTAAACCATCAAACCCACGTTTATAAATTCCTCAGTCTGTGGTCATTTCCTACAACATTACCTGGTTTTAATTTTCTTCCTAGTAGGTATTACTCAAATTCCCTGCCTTTTTTTTTACTTCGTTGATTATCTTCATGCCTTCAGAATGCAAAAACAAGAATTTTGTCCAACCTGTTTACCACTTTATCCCCGGCACCTAGAATAGTGCTTTGCATGTGAAAGATACTCAATAAGTACATGAATTCTGCTTCCTATTCTAATACCTATTCCACTTCATTATGCCGCCTCTGCATTCAGTCCTTTTTAAGATGGTGCTCATGGCAGACAGCAATCAAGATGGCAAATTGAAGCTCCAAGTTTTTACTCTTACAATTAAACTGTGACTGGGTTTCAGGGCACCTGATAGCCCAGTGCTGCCAACCCATATGCTAGGTAAAATCAAACAAGTCCTTAAACCTTTCCATGCCTCAGTTTCCCCATCCAGTATGATTAAGGATCGCTGAAAGAATGGCTTCAGTTTCATTGTTGTCTCTGGGACCCTGCAGGGCTGAGTAAGTATCTATGAGTCTCATTCTGATAACATCTTTGCCTCTGGAGGGTGGTGGGAGAATAGAGATGAAGAGCTAGAGTCTCGCTTTTCTGTCACCAATAGAGTGACTGAGAAATTCTGAAGATTCTTTGAAGACAATTTCTCAGCTTCACTTTAACCAGGATTCAAACCATTCTTCTGACGAGCTTCCCAAACTCATGTTATTTCATCTATCAAGTGGGGCTAATAACACCTACATCACAGAGTTGTAGTGACAATTACACTACATCAGCAGTTCTCAAAGACAAGTCCCTGGACCAGCAGCATCAGCATCACCTTCAACCGGTTAGAAACACAAATCCTTGGGCCTCACCCCAGACTGAAGCAGAAACTCAGTGGCTGCCTAGTTGCACTGGCTACCATCTATTCCAGGCGATTCTGATTCACATCAAAATTTGAGAACCACGGACAGGGATGAAATCCGCTGACACTTGTTTGACCCTCAAGGCCTGCCCTTCTCTTATTCATTCAGATTTACCAGCCGCCCAAACCATTCCCACCTAAGCTGCAGAATTATTTTCCCTCACCCCACTGGGCAGATGTGAAGAGTGAGCAGGAGACTTGGGAGGAGACCCTGATCTAAAACCAAAACATAAATGATCATTTCAGCTGCATTAGCTCCTCTCCACAATTATGGCAATTTGACAAAATTTTACCTCCATGTTTATATTTTTCTTTCCCCTATCTTTTTATTTATCAAGGAGTTGTTTCATTAGACATTTTATGCACCCATGAGTAGCTAGATGTCACCTGCATGGCAGACTCTAGCCCCTAGGGGGACACAGAAAGAAGAGCGCATGCCTTAGAATCAAACTCGGTCACACCATTTGGGGGCACTGGACAAGTTAGTCTTGGTGAAACTTGAGTTTTTCAAATTAAAAAAAAAAATGAGGTTAACAGTAAGAAAAGCAGGAGTTCCCACTGTGGCTCAGTGGGCTAAGAGCTCAACTAGTATCCATGAAGATATGGGTTCAATACCTGGCCTTGTTCAGTGGGTTAAGGATCCAGTGTTGCCGTAGCTGTGGCACAGGCTGGCAGCCGCAGCTCCGACCCCTGACCCGGGAAACTTCACATGCTGTGAGTGTAGCTATTAAACACACACACACACACACACACACACACACACACACACACACACACACAAATAAGAAAAGCCTCCATTTATTGAGTATCTCCTAGGTGCCTGGCACTATGCCAGGCATTTCACATTTGAAGTATATTGCCTCATTTAAACCAAAGCCATGAATTATTTTTTTCTTAAAAGATACCTTATCCAAATACTTCTAACATTTTCAACAGGATTTTGCAACACTCAGGACCCACTATTTCCTTTTTTAATGTAATTAAATGATAGTAAAGACTTTGTGGGAAAACAGTGCCTAATTAATAACTAGCTTTTCAGTGTGCTCTACTAGAATGCCTCAATTCCATTAAGTGAGTGATAGCAGTTGGAAAAATGAGGCTAATTTTGCTGCAGGGTTAAAGAATGAGGAAATAACCTTTAAATAGCAGTGTGTCTGTGACTTGTTCTTAGTTCATACTTAATTGAAAAGGCAAGTTGCTGTTGAATTCCAAAAGTCCTGGAAGAGTTTTTAAAGTAATTTAATGTAGCATTTTATGGTTGCTTTTGTAGTTTTGAATTTGCGATAGATATCGAGGGATGTATATGCCTTCTGATCCCTTAGATTTAATCAGACTTCTCGCTTGCTTGCATAATGGTTTATGGTACCTTTGATGATTTGCAGCCAACCTAGCACTTTTAATAATTTACTGTAAAAGCATTTAATTTTTAATGGACAAGAATGGGTAAGAGGTAACTTTTGCATTGGTAAGTGCTCTCCTGAAGACTGGAAAAAAGGAACAGTATATTTAAATTCCAAACATTATTGAAAAACATGAGTCTTTTATTACGAAAATCAAATGCATAATTGAAGAACATACCTAACCCAAAATTATTGTTCATGCCTTATTTAACCAGAAGATAGTGTTGCTTTTATGATGCTATCATGAGGACATTTTTTTTTTTAATTCTTATTTTTTTTTCTTATCTTCCATGCTGTTTTCAATATTCTTTTCCACTAGATAAACCATACCTGCCACAGGGTAAGAATATATGTCATTTTATTACATCTTGCTAATCAAGAAAAGCCCAACAAAAGAATAGTTTGTAATGTCTGCTATAGAAAAGAAAAACCACTTTATATTCATTTTCCTTAAAAGTTTTCCTAAGATCTCCATGTAATGTGCATACCTAGGAATGATTCCACAACTAGTGTTAAAAATATCAGAGTTTCCATGCAGAAAGAAAAATGGGAAGATGCCAGGATAAATATGTTTTAAGACTTGATGGAGGACAAAACATATCTTGCCTTCAGAGGCACATAAAAAAATGTTGCAATGGCCGAATAATCCCTTTTTCAGATATGCCATATGTAAAAATAAGAATGGCTTCACAGGACTGCTTTCTGGGGAATCAACTAACAGCCTACAGCCCTGGAAACGTACTCTACTCTTCTAACATTCCACAGTTGACCGTCCCCAGGCTTACCCTGAAATGGGCTACAGGGAGAATTCTGATGGTCAAGGGTCCAAGTCACAGCTGTTTCTGTAGGGCCTTAGGAATTCAGACATCAGAGCAGTTGTATGAGAATGCAAAACTCATTCTCTTTGCTTTGGCATTCGAATAGTCTTGAGTCTAAACCCCACTACAGAGGACTGGTTCCCAAGAACCCTCGGTACTTAGCCAAGGAGTTTGTGACCGGTCAGAATTACCCCATCCATCTAAAGATGAAAGTTTGAAGAGCCAATCACCATTTTCATGGTTGGTTTCCTGGGATGAAGCAGCAGGTGCCAGACATAACTGGTAAACAAGGACTCTATCTACTGCCCACCATCTTTTGGCTTCCTGGGAAGTGTTATATATAAAACAGCTCCTTTCTTTATTAGCCAGATTTTCATCTCCACCCCAGCTAATGAACAGAAACTTCTAAATCTAATCAGTTATTCCCCAGACCTGAGAAAGCCAGAATTGCACCCGAGCAGACAAAATCAAAGGCACCTGAGCTGGGTGGTTTTACCAATAACATACACATTTTTTCCTTCACTCTGGCTCTCTTAAACTCTTTATCTCACACCACCAACACAGACTTTTAGAGGTAGAGCGCCCTTAGAGATCATCCAGAAATCTGTAAACTTTTCACCTGAATCAACTAATTTGCCTGGAGTTCCCCAGAAGCTGGAAACTAGAGCTTTACAAATTGAGTGCTTTTCCCTTTACATCATATGGTCTCATACTCTTTCCCTCCTCCAACTAGTGTCATCCCTTCTGTTTTTTGTTGTGGCCTCCCCATTGTGCCAACAGTACCTCTGAGCATGACTTAGCTGCAGCAAGAGCCTTCATTGCTAAAAACAGTAAGTGGGGAGACAGGGAGAGCGCGGGTGTTCCTGACTCCAATCTAACAATCTTTCTAGCTTAACTCTATTCTCCCCTCTTCTTCCAATAAGGTGTGCTGCCTCTTTCTAACATTCTGACAACACTGCACAATGAGCTGCTTAACCTCAGCTAATTTGCCAGCCCCGTCTCTATGACAGAAACATAATTAAGTTTCCTGGGCATATTAATTCCTCTTAATGTCCGTAGTAGGCTGGGGTTTTGTGAACCATCTTCAGAAGAGAATAGGGTAATGTAGAAAAGTATGTTATAAATGTAGCCTTCTTCCTTACACCCTCCAAAATTTATGCCAATCAAATACACGAAGAGAGTGATACACCAAAGTATTAACATTGATCACTCCATGGCCATAGAACTAGAGTGGGGTCAGGGAGGGATATTACTATCTTTATTCTAGCCTGTCTTTGCAAAGATGAAAAAAAAGGGGGGAGGAGAAAGAGCATAGGAAGGAAGGAAAATATGCCTAAGCTATAATAAAATTTCTAACCTTGAAATTTAAAGTAAATCAGAAAAAAAATGTTTTAAATATTAGAAAATAAAGGCTAAATGCATAATATAGGCTGGTCTGTAATTCTTTAAATACATAATACTAGGGTTTTGATGAAAGGTAAAAAGGTCTATAAATGTCACTTTTTTCTTTAGTAGTTAAAAAAGAAATTTCTGAGTTATGGACTGACAGTGAATGTAGATAAGAAAAACATCTCTGTTATGAATGGGTACCAAAATCTTTCATATATATGGCCCATATCTATACAAGGGGAAAAAAACGTACTAAATAGCAGTCAGTCTTGGTATTTTTGGCAGTCTAAATGATTAACCATTTCACATCAGAGTCAATCTCAATCCAATCAGCTGTATGGGAATTAGACACTATAATGGAAAAAGTACGTAACTCAGAAGGGTTCATTCATTAATCACATATCAACATACCAGAGAGATAATTTTTCTGCTTAGGTTCCCAAGCTTTACTTACTCATTCCTTCCTTCAGCAGATCTGTGTTGAACTCATAATGAGCCAGGCATGCCATAGGACACAGAGAATAAAATAAAGAAGGTTATAGATTAGAAGGGGGGAAATGAAAAATAAATAAATTATCAATCTAAAGACTGATATGGATTTGAAAAAAATGCTATGAGAATAGGGAGCAAAGGGAAGACCTATATATTCATTCCACGGCAAGTGGAGAAATCTTCACAGAGGAAGTGCCATCTGAGTGGGACTTAAAGGATGAACTGGAGTTCATCTCAAAGTTTCCAATGAAAATCAAAGCTTAAAAATTAAGGTGGACCAGTTTATGAACACTTGAATTAGGCTAGCATTTCCCAATGTGTTTATAGATCTTATTTGAAAAAAAGGGGAGGGGGGATTTTATGGTCAAAAGAAAGTTAGGAATGCTGAATTCTACCCCATTAAACAGCTTTCTTTACAGCAGGATTTCTCAGAACCTTTATACTCCAAAATGTATACCAACAAAACACATTAAATGATACCCCCAAGTGTTGACATCAGTGACTCCATGAATAGAGTGAAGCCAATGCACATCATGGATCCAGAGAAGAGCAACACTGTGCAGTGATTCCCAGGCTTAAGGAAAAGTCCCCTCTTCTTTACAGAACTTGAGGGTCTACTAGTCTGTGTACATACTTTGTGTCTGTATTCATAGTCTGTATTTGCGGATTTATTTTCATCTGTGTTTTTGACTAAGATTAGGAAAGGTGATTATATGTACCACTGACGAATATTTGAATCTCTGCTAAAAACAGCAGCAGATGAATCTTAACATGTATTACTACTGGTGTTTATTATGCTGGCATCAACACTGCAATCATTCTTATTCCAAAAAAAGTTGTCATTGTCTTATAGGATTCTGGAGAGGCTCTGCCACTGTTTTGTTTGGTGTCAGTGTTATAAGACTAGGAAGCCCAGAATCAGAAGAACAATACACATGCATATGGTTGGTAATTATATACTAGATAACCAAACCAAATAGCAGCCCAGAAATCACTTTTCTTCTTTGTATGATGATCAACAAATAGATTAAGCAGAAGTTTCCTTCATACTCACTGCATGTATGTGAAATTGAATATGTTGTTTATGCTTCTTCTATTTGTGAAAAAAGTACAATATAAGTATATTTTAAGGACCACTAAATATTAAGAAGAAGGGGAACATGTCAATGGCCTAGATAACATAGTGAAAGATGAATGACCCGGGGGGGCCATAATTCCTGTGAACAGAACTTCAGAAATGCAGATAAAGAAAGACTTCAGTCCTGTTACATGACACTATTTAAAGCATGTGCTACCTGTATAATAGGCTAGATAGGGACTATTCAGTTGATGAAAGGAGATTTAGATCTATGACTTACATTATCATGATGAATCCTATATTAATATTAAATTTCTATCCATCATATTGAAATCTTCCCTAGAGGGTTTTTAACATTTCCCTGGTGACTGCCTTAATATGTAAATCAATGCCATCCTGAGAAGCCACAGCAGAATCTCTGCTTCTAACTTTCTGCATTACATTTTTTCCCATTTTATTTCTGTGCAAATTGTGTCCTTTTTAGTTTTAGGAAAAAGAAAGTGGCTCTCTCTTCACATAATCTGATTTATATTGCTCTCACAAATGCTCTTGTTCAGGCATTCCATACCATTTCCTATTTCCCATTTGTCTGCTCATAGTAAAATTAGCAGCAGTAAGAGGTCTGCTCTGTAGGCTTAAGAAACTTGGCTCAAGCTGTTAGTACAAGCAATAAATGCTGACCAGCTTATATTTTGTAGCCTGTAAAATGTTGGATACTGAATCTCAGATTCTTTGGTCGGTGGCCACACTCTGCAAATGTCGCATTTCATCAAAATCACTTCGGCAACTATTGTTCACATGCTCGTCCAGAGATAGAGAGAGAGAGAGGGTGATGCAATCGGATCATGTGGGAAAGGAGTCAGTCTCTCGGTACTAATCTGGAGTGCATTAGGAACAGCACTGCCCCAGGTTCTCAGGTATAATAATAATCTGGAGATCTCCTTGACCCTAATTACAATCTCCTTGACCCTAATTACAAATTGCTGCAAATTGAACTGCATTTGAGATCTGGAGTGAGGGTGAAGGAAAGAAATAACTGGCCAAGAATCATTCACTTGGCCTGATTCCCTCTTCTGTGCCAGAAAGAAAATCTGGAAGGTAAACGTCCATCTTCTACCAAGATAAAAGTCCTTCCAATTATGCTCCTCTCTCCGCAGGCCTGCGTCCCAGTTCCCCTTCCTCCCACCCTACCACGAACGCTAGGAGACAGGAAGAGTGACAGCAGTAGGGGTAGCAGCAACCAGTACCCCACACTTTGGGGGGACTTTTTGGGCTGATGACTCAGCTCTGCAGAGCATTTGCTCAACTTCTTCTCCAAATGGGCCACAGGGAATTTTTTTTCTTGTCTTTTTCGCACTTGGAATCTTTGACTGGGCCACTGAATAGAGAGCCCAGTGGACACTGAGTGGCTACCCTTCACCCCACAGCTTTATTTAATTCCAGAATTTAGCCAGCCGACATCACCTTCTTCCATCCTTTTTCACAATTTACCCTTCAGAAGGCTTCCCAGAGAAGGAGGTGGTTCTCTGCCCAGGCTCCCTTCTGAGGGAGAGGGAACTCAGGGCTTCCTAAATGTTCTTTACTAGTATGTAGTTAGAGGAGGGGGTGTGGGAGCGAACGGTCGGCCTCTTGGATGGAGAGCACCTACCGTCAGCGATGGAAGGGAGAAATTACCTGGCAGATTTTTCATTTGAAAAACTTTATGAATTTTTAAATCTTACTCTTTCAAAATGAGCCATAAATGGGTCAAATGATACAGAATAGTAAAATGGATATGATATGAATTCTTTATAATTATGGAACTGGCAGCTTCCTTATTGGTTACATGAGTCACGTAACATGTAATTCCCTGTCTGTCTTGGGTTATTAATAATGGATACACAGTTATCGAGTTGTTTTAATGAACACTTCTAGAATACTTTCTGTCACTAAAAGCAAATATTTTATTGTAGACAGATATGGTTGTCGGACTGACCTACGATGTCCCATTATTACAATTTCTAATTTAGTGTAAATACTGTCAAAAAAAAAAAAATGACAGAGAACAATGAAGCTAATTACCAAAAGAATATATGCTTATATTTGGAATTATATACGAGTCTTATTTTTACTTTCTCCAAAATAAGCACTGATCTCTATATAGTCCATGATATAAGGAGAGGATATTCTGGAGTGTTTCCAAGGAAGACTACCCAAGTTATCACGCAAAGCATGATAAATCTGCCAGATTAATAGAAAAATAAATTTTCTTGCTCAAAAGGCAATGAACCATTTCTACTCTGGGTCACCGAACTCACCTGACCTTAGTAAACTCAGTATGAAGAAATGAAGCATGCCAATATCACCCCAGCAATATAAAGAACATGGAAGATTTAGGAAAGAGGCCCAAGTTGAAAAGAGTTTAGGACCATTTAGGGACCATGCCACCTGGTCTTGAAATTCTCAAGACAGTGTTTCATATCTGGTGCTGAGCATAACACGGGAAATGGAATCGCCTTCAAATGCCAAAGAGCAACACCTGAGCCAGGACTTTCACCTGCCAGGGGAGAAAGGGAATCTTCCAGGCTCTCGAAGCTGGCACTGCTCTTGATGGATATATGGAGAAATAGCTGGGAACTGTGCCCTTGGCAGCCTCTAGGGAAGGAAGATCTAGAGTTTGCTCTGTTTTGTTTTGTTTTTATCATCAAAGCCCCACAGGAGCCACAAAAATATCACACAAGAACACCTGCTTGCAAAAATAAAGACCCAGATGGCACCAATGAAGGCACTGTCTGCTAGTACCAGTGGACTCTGGTAGAGACTCCTCAGGACCATTAGAGAGAAACAGAGAAATACCCACACCAACACAGGATGGTTAAGATGCCCTCTGACTGCAAGTCGTAACTCAGTTTTTCACCAGCTTGGGAAGCAGTTTCCCTCTGCACGGGGAATTGGATTCAGGGAGAGAACAGCCCAGATTTTCCATTACCTCTATCTTTCCTGCTGTTTTGAACACCTATTGCACTGTCTTAAGGGTAGCACCCCACCCCCAACTCTTCCACAGGTTTGCAACTGGATCTTCTGTGTCGGTGCAATGTGATCCACCCTGGCCACAGATAACTGATTGAAGATGGGGCACCTTATCTAGACAGCCAATCAGAGTCTTTCCCTGGTATGCTGAATCTGGAACTGAGATAAGACGGTTTTTCATGGGGTGGCTGAAACCGAGGATATGTAAACTCAGAAGTTATTAGCGAACAGATAAAGAAGCAAAAAGATCAAGACAGCAGTTAGAGGGGATAATGAAGCTGATGCACAGAAAGCAGACATGAGAATGCAGGAGAAAGTCCCGGTGGTGATTTGAGTCCTAGCCTCTACATGTTCTGTAGGCCCCAGTGTCATTCACAAGACATCCTGGTGTCCTTATAATAAATCCTCCATTTTGTTTAAACACATCAGAAATTTCAATAATGTGCAACCAAGGACTTCTGAGTCTTCTATCAGGTAAAGGAGAGACTAGTTTTGCAGCTGTTCCAATAATGAAAGCCTCAACTACAAAACATTTTCAAGAACAGGAAACTGCTCAAGAGGCAGAGAGGTCCCAAGTGAGCCCAGAGTGAATTCTCTTCTATTCCATCTCTCACCGCGCTTCTTAGGTGTATGTCAGGGACTGCCTAAGATTCTGGAACTCCTTCTCCCTGGATATTTTAATCCAAATGAGATCAGGTGAAGATATACATTTAGGAAAGTTTTAAAGTGGTAAATTTAAACAAACAAGTCAGCTTAAAATATATGAAAACACAGGAAGGACAATTCCAGTACTCTTGACCTAGAGTTTGGAGAATGGGGCACAGACAGGTGGTATTCACTGGAAGATCCACGTTGCTCTCCTGGTCTGATGCTTTCAGGTCATGGACCATTGGCTACTGCTATTGTTAAATCAGAAAGTACTCCAGCAGAGCCCATCAGCCAAAGCTTCTTAAACTGCTCCGGGTCCTTAAGTCTGTGTTATAATTGCTTATTGTCCTGAAAGATGGTATGCCTGCTTATTCATCTTAACATGTTCTGAAACCTTTATTAGCTTTGTCTATTTGTTTTTTGTCCTTTTTTTTTTTTTTAGGGCTGTACCCAAGGCACATGGAGGTATCCAGGCTAGGGGTCGAATAGGAGCTATAGCCACTGGCCTATGCCACAGCCACAGCAGCGCCAGATCCAAGCTGAATCTTCAGCCTATACCACAGCTCACAGGAAAGTGGATTCTTAACCCACTGAGCAAGGCCAGGGATCAAACCTATGACCTCATGAATACTAATCAGATTCGTTTCCACTGAGCCACAACAGGAATTCCAGCTCTATTTTATTATAGGTAGTCAAAGAGGAAATATCTGATTTCTTAAATTCCCTTGGTTCAAAACCCTGTATAGAATTAAACCCAGTAGATATTTAATAGGATTACATTAACATTTAGTTCATTTAACCTCAATAGGTGTAGAACTTTCTGCCTAGATCTCACCTTTTAGAATCAAAAGATTATCAGAAAATCTTCTTTCATTAAGTTTATACCCAAAGTTACTGTAGGTTAAAAGTATGCTTCTAAGTCCCCCACCAAAGACAACTATTTAGTTGAGGGTTTTTCCATTTGTTTGCTCAGAATTGGTTGACTTTTATTTGTGATGGAATTGATTGAGTTGAACCAGCAGAACTGCCACGCAGTAATCCCTGGCTATGTCATGGACACACCCCTTTGGGGGTTCGATAAAACCAGCGACAAGACAAGTATAACCCCCTCCTGAGTAATGAAATCCAGTCACTGTAATCCAAGTGAAACAGGGCCCACTGGTATGAGGCAATCACATGAGCTCAGGCCTAGAGCAGAGAGGCAGGTGGTATGGCCAAAGCCAAAGGACTGGTAACAGACAAGAATAAAATCCAAGTGCATGTGTGTTAGGGCGAGGGTGGGCAGAACCAGGGCCACTTCCGCTCAGAGTCAAGGCAACTGCTTGGCTATTGTGGACCTTGTAGGAGCTCTTACCAACAGCCCTCAGGAGCACAGAAACCACAGGACCCCAAAACAAAAACTAACAGCCAAATGAATAAAAACAACCCATTCATATGCATATTTCAATTCCCTTTCTTTTTTTTTTTCCATCAGAGGTGAAAGCGCATCTAGGAGGGTCCACTTGAGTGATGACACTAATTTTCACTGGTTACCCATCAGTCCTTATTCATCTATGAATGAGATGAGAAACAGCTATCTTTTTAAACATCCTCCCAAACCCACATCAATGTAGCTTTAAGCAACAGATTTCCTCCCCATTGAAGGTGGGGCCAGGGTGGTAGGAAAAAATTAGCCTAAGGATTAGGCTAGGTTCTTCCTAAAGTCTCACACTTTATTTTTATTAAAGCAAATTATTATTTGAAAAACACATTCCACATTTTAGATCAGAATCCTTCAAAACAATGTAAAAACAAAAAAAAAGATACTGAAAAAGCACACACTTTGTAAGAAACTAAATTATTCTCCTCAGGTTGGAAAAACAAGATGGCTACTTGCTTACTTTAAAACTATCAAAAGACAAGACTGGCCAAAAACAGAGGGGGAAAAAAAAAAACTCCCAGTAAAGGTCTTGGTTTCCATTACCTACATTTGTATAAAAGCTATGTGTTGTTTTAACTGAACATCTGGTCTTTGTCCCTCATGTAGAGAATTCTGAGTTTTCTTGACACTTTGGCAAGAGGTACCACAACCCCCTGCCAGGCTAGTAAAAATCACACATTTTTCCTGCAAGGAAAAAAATGTCAATAAAAATGAAACATTAAAAAACATAAAAGCTCGAGTTGGAAAGCTGTGTTGTAGAGAGTCTGCTTCCTAATCAGCCTTGCACGATTGCTTTAAATTTTTTTTTAAACATTACCACTCCATATTGGTTGAAAGATCGAACTCCAATATTGCAAGTTTGTTCAATATATTGTTCTAAAATATGTTCTTTAGATATAGGGGCCTTGCCATTTAATCAACCAGCTAAAATAAATCATGTGAATTCATTTTTATAAATATTTAATGTTTATTCTTGGATTGTACAAATTGATTCTTTAAGTTACTTCAACTAGAATTGAATTTCAACTGCTTTTACTACAAAGAGGAATAATCTTTGTCTCACGTTCACTTCGGCACTTTCTGAGGCCTCTCCACTGTAATCTGTCATAGCAAGAAGCACAGAAGTAAATACAGTCCTGCTACCAAAATATGACAAGCTCATTATAACAAGCCGCTCATAAATCCTGAAACAAAGGCACCACCACACGTTTTTAAAATAATAATTTTATGCAATTTGCATAGGATTATTTTTGTTTGGAACCAAGGCAGGTATTTCTTTCTCTTTGCACACATAATGCTGAAATAAATTATACAGTAATACCACCACCCACCTCTAAAGAGGGCCAGAAATTAGTTAACAAATGGTTGCAAAATAACTTTGCAAACATGAAATGCAAAATAAGACTACAATGGCCATCAATTCTTCTGCATAGCATAACAATTGGATTATGCTTAGAAGGAAAGGAAGATATAAACAGTGTAAAAAAGGCAAGTGCCCAGGAAGTAAAATGCCTGGGTTGAGAAGAGAAGGCCTATATAATGAGGTTCCCCTGGATATTAAAATGTATCATGTCTTTAATAGACCTCACCATGGCCTCGGGGGACCTGGATCAACTTGTGGAAGTGAGCTGGCCCTTCTACATAAAGATGTAAATAAAAACGTATGGCCCATGGCACACAAAACAACCTCTTATTTGAAATGTTTTATTAAAAGTTCAGGAGTTCCCGTTGTGGCTCAGTGGTTAACGAATCCGACTAGGAACCATGAGGTTGCGGGTTCGATCCCTGGCCTTGCTCAGTGCGTTAAGGATCCGGCGTTGCCGTGAGCTGTGGTGAAGGTTGCAGACGCGGCTCAGATCCCACATTGCTGTGGCTGTGGCGAAGGCCGGGCGGCTACAGCTCCTGTTAGACCCCTAGCCTGGGACCCTCCATATGCCGCGGGTGCGGCTCTAGATAAGGCAAAAAGACAAAAAAAAAAAAAAAAAGTTCAGATAAACAGAGCCTTACGAAGTCCGAAACTGAACTCAAGTCAGCTCAGTTCCTGATTGATGGAAATTATTTGTCTGCCACTCTGCCTGCCTGCCCGAGGTTAGGAGGTTAGGGTGCGGCTGGTAGGCAATCACAGCAGCCTCTTCTGTGCTCAGCCAGTAGACAGACTCACAAGAGAGCATTGTCAGGAAGCTCTCCTTGGAGCTGTGCAGTTCCCTTTCACACCCTTCCTGGTGTTTGGCTGCAACAACATGGCAGGATCCACCAGGACACATTGAACTTAAGCTGTATACTCTACTACAACAGAATAAACCTGAACTCACAGTCAACCTACTTACACCTGACTGCCCATGGAATGCTCTCATTCTGAGAAAAGTCTTAGATGTGAATCCTCAGCAAGAGAATGTTAAGATGCTATGATTTCAGGATTAGCTACAAACTTAAGTTCTAAAAATGTAAATATCTTAGTAAAGAGAAAACTCTGGTCAGAGGCCCAAAACAGGAAAAATAATTAACAATCAACTTCAGTTTTAACTCCTCTCCCCCATACTAGTAAAAATTTTATACATTCATTTAAAAATAAAATCTCCTGAGCATCTGTGAGACAGACAACAGGAATTATGATCTGCACAAGCAAAGTCCTCACACACTGCACAGAGCAGGGGAAGAGGAAACAAGGAAATAGGGCGAGTCAGTGTAAGGAGCTGTGGTCAGTAAACCATGAGACATTGACTGCAGCAAGAAGTCGGGAGAGACTTCTCTCAACATATGATACCTCAGCTGAGACCCAAACAATAAACTGGTGTCCGAAGGAGAGAGGGGAATAGATCAATACTCCATGCATAGGAAAATCATGGGCAGAAGCCTAGAGGCAATAGAAACCTCACCCATTTGGAAGAACAGAAAGAAGTCTGTCATAAAACAGAGTTGGTAGGGAGTGGGAAGAGATAATGCTAGAGAAATAAGTATTAACAGGTCCTGAGAGTGGGCTAAGGGATTCCAAGGAAAGTGGGAAACCACTGAAAAGTTTTAAGGAAGAAATCATAAATATGTTGTATTTTATAAAAATTTTTCTGATAGCAGAGTTCCCATCGTGGTGCAGGGGAAACAAATCCAACTAGGAACCGTGAGGCTGCGTGTTCGATCCTTGGCCTCGCTCAGTGGGTCAAGGATCTGGCGTTGCTGTGAGCTGTGGTGTAGGTCGCAGATGCGGCTTGGATCTGGCATTGCTGTGGCTGTGGTGTAGGCCAGCAGCTGTAGCTCCGATTAGACCCCTAGCCTGGGAAACTCCATATGCCGCAGGTGGGGCCCTAAAAAGAAAAAAAATTCTGATGGCATGGTGGAAGAAGAACTAGAGGACCAAGACAAAGGTCTAGACAAGAGAAAATGATGAACTGAATAATGGGGATGTGGAGAAGTGAAGAGATGGAAAGGTCATTTGGAAGTTAGGAGAGAACAGAGTTGATTGGGCAGAGCAGCATAGTGATTAAGTGTTCAGACTACTTGGATCTGCCACTTACAGGAAAAGTTACTTATCCTCTCCACATTTTAGTTTCCCCTTCTATAGAGTAGGAACAATATGAGATTGTTATGAAAGATAAGAAAGTTAATTCACAAAGTGATCAGAACAGTCCCTGGCACATGAAAAATGGTCAAAAAAATACTGGCCATTATTACTGGTTGCAAAAGCTCAAAACTAGAAACAACCCAATTGTTCATTAACTGTAAAGCGGGATGTGGGAAAAAAGGGGGAGGAAACAGTGACGGATCTCACAAAAGATTTTAGCTTGGATAAACACGGTCATAACTGTGCCAGCTGTCTATTTATTGCCTCTCAGTTCCAGATCTACCCTTTATTCCTCCATTGAAAATGGGGATGGACCCAGTAAGCTTTTCTCCTTTTCGGCTGGCACAATTTTAAGCTTTCTCAGTAGAAGGTAGTGGAGGAATACTGCAGGAGGAAGGAAATTCTCTCCCTGGTTCAGTCTTGCTTCGTTGTGTTCCTACACATGGCTGCCAGCAATACAAGTAGGGCACATTCAGCAGCACTCACCCCCATGGAGTTTTAGTGGCAGATTCCCAGTGAATCTAAGATACCCCAGAAGCTGCCTTCCCAGATTGGTCCATCTATACTGCAGAAGAGTGTCTCACACCTGTGATTATGGACAGGCTCTGGCTCACGGAACCCAGCAGACATCTCTGCCATCCACACCTTCTCCAATAAAGCCTGAATTGCAGTCAATCTGTCGTTTCCTTGGATACTCTCCCTTGGCCCTACTATTATTTACCTCTTCATAGTTAATCCCATTATAATTAATAATTCCCTATATTAACCATTTCCTATTCAGATTACTATATGTTTTGTCTTCTTATTGAACCCTGACCAATACAGCAACTATTCATGGAAATGGAAAACAGAAGGAGAGATAAGTATTGAACAGATAAATTCCATTCTGAACATACTGGACTTGAGATACTTGTAAGACATCACGACAGCACTGTGTGGTCAGAAGCTGGGTATCCAGGGTTTTGAAAGCTTAGAAGTGTCCAGGATGGAGTGAAAAGCTTAGAAGAGTATAGCCTTAAGGTCTCTATAATCTTAGTAAACGAAGCTTGTGCATAAATGTCACATGTCAGGGAAATAAATTTCTTTTACGTGCTCATATGTCCCATCAAGAATCCCTAAATGTGCTATGTATATGGCAGGCCATTTCATCAAAAGAGTTATGGTGATTTCATACTACGTATGTTAGGTAATGTTTCATATCTGTTAACACTTTCTTAGAGTTCCCGTTGTACAGCGGTTAATGAATCCGACTAGGAACCATGAGGTTGTAATCCCTGGCCTTGATCAGTGGGTTAATCCGGCGTTGCCCTGAGCTGTGTTGTAAGTCACAGACACAGCTCATATCTGGCATGGCTGTGACTGTGGCATAGGCTGGCAGCTGTAGCTCCGATTAGACCCCTAGCCTGGGAACCTCCATATGCCACGGGTGCGGCCCTGAGAAAAAAAGAACAAAAAAAATTTTCTTTCTTTCTTTCTTTGTCTCTCTCTTTTTTTTTTTTTGTCTTTTTAGGGCTGCCATAGCAGCATATGGAGCTTCTGGGGCTAGGAGTCAAATCAGAGCTGCAGCTACTGGCCTATACCACAGCCACAGCAACACCAGATCCAAGCCTCGTCTATGACCTACACAAAAGCTCATGGCAACACCAGATCCTTAACCCACTGAGCAAGGACAAGGATTGACCTAAGTCCCCGTGGATGCTAGTCAGATTCGTTTCCACTGAGCCATAATAGGAACTTCGCTATCAACATTTTCAAAGCTAACTGGAGATACCGTTGAAAAGAGCCAAGCGCTATAATAATAAGATTAGAACTCTAATTACACTCCAAACTTGGAAGTTTAAACCTGGCTGAGGCAAGGGAATAGTCATATCAGCTACTCTGGATACTGACTGCAGTCAGAAAAACTAATTGATGGGCCAGAACCGCAAGTAGCACTGAAAACTGGTGAACTGCTAAAGTTCAGAACAACTACATACAAACCTCTTTTAAAAGAGGTCCAGGTTGATCACTTCCACTTTTTTCCTGGGTTTGAACTCAGCCAACATAACTTGCTCCTTGCTTCACCCATTTCTCAAAAGTTTGGATCTACTGACCACAAAAAAAAGGAAGTTCCATCAGCATTTTGCAAAAGAGCAATTTGGAAGAGAAATATATTAAGTCCTCAGGGAAATTAAACCCAAATAATCCAATAACGGCATTATAAAATTAATACTGGACTATGAATTGCCTCCTACTGTGAGGATTCCTGGCTACCACAGTCCAAAACAAATGTGACCAATGAGGTCAACTGCCTTAAGGGAGGATGCAGGCTACTATGATCTTGGGGTACCCAAGAGTTTACCCAAACTGTTTCTTAGCTTTCTGATCTATGCTGGAGGTCTTTACTACAGAGAAAGGTCTTTACTTCTTCCCATCTCATACCTCAAATTATGGTAGGCTGGTGGGAGAAGCCAGAGGTAGTACAATTCTTGACACAAAAGATGCAATTTTATAACTTGCTCTTTTTGAATTCCCAAGTGCCTATGTCTAGAATAAGCTGGAATATTTGAAACTGACCACTGTGAGGTCTTTTTCTCTTGAGAGAGTTGCATGGACGGGTGGGAACAAGTAATGATTTCTCCAGAACCTAGGCAGTCTAGTGATAAGGCAGGCCTTTAAGAATACCAGACAGCTGCTCCAAAAGAGACTTGCTTTGGCATTTCAGTAAATAAGCATTTATTTCTGTAAATTCTTTTCTCATGCCTTGATGTCAGTATGCCTGTGGCAGTTTGAGATTGCCTAAATAATACGGGCCAGGGGAGCAGCAAAATTAGCACGCGTGTGATTTAGCAATCCTCCGCTAGGGTTCTTAAGGGGTTTGAGGTGCAAGGTAGGATGTGGCATCGTCATAGAAATAAAATCCCGGTGGTTTATACAGTTTTGCCAAATAAGGCCCACAGGGCAAATACAAAAGGCCTTGAACTGCCTCCAGCTCCTCCGGAGAGACAGCCAGTTTGTCAAAACGCCGATCGCGTGGTCTTACACACACCCTTCACGTTACAGCTGACATTTACTCCTGAAGCTTTTTAATAACCAGATAGCATTTTACAAAAAGTTAATTAATGGCATTTTTGGGGGGTCTTGTGTGATTCAGAATTCTTTTCACATTCTTAATTTTGTTTGACATTTTAAAAATACTATGCCTAACTCTTTTGCGAGAGGAAGAAAAAACATTTTAACAGAGCTAGCGTGTATTGAATAATTTTTTTCCCCTTCTCCCGAGAACTGACACAACCACCAAAAACAAAACACTTTTTTGTTTGCGCTCAAAGAAATGAAGCATTCTGCTTGTTTGGAATCTTAATTGCGATGGCCCTAAATTTACCTAATTAAATGCTCCTTGATAATGAAGAAAGTTATTTTCAAAGTTAATGAATTTGCAAGCAGAAATGTTGCCGTCTTCCTAGAATGTATTACCCACATTCCTTACATACATATTTCAGTTAAACACTAATTAACATTCGTGCTTAATCATGGGGGATTGACCTCACTGGGAAAGCAAACTTCCCTTTGTTTTTAGACAGTATAAGAAGACCACAATTTCCCTTCTTGTAGACATCGAGCTGCACATATAAACTTAATTCTAGATTTTGAACAAAATGGAAATTATTTCATCCAAACGACTCATTTTATTGACCTTAGCTGCTTCAAGCTTGTTAACATCCAACATCTTTTGCACAGATGAATTAATGCTGCCCAGCCGTCACAGCAAAAACAATTATGACACATATTCTGAGGTAAGTTTTTTTAACTCTAACATGACTGACATTAACTATTTAATATCTGTCCTGAGTTTAATGCCTCTGTAAAGAGTAAGGAGTAAGTCTGTGTTTTGGTTTTTGTCAAATTTCAGCCTTCCTATGACAGTGAACTGATGTAACTTGTATTGTGAAGCACAACAGCAAACAGCCTGGCCTCTAATGACCATTTTAGTGCAGATTATGATACTTAGCAAGTGTAAGGTGCATTAATAATTTTTTATTTTATGGTTTTTCCCATTATAGTTGATTTACAGTGTTCTATTTCTATTGTACAGCAAAGTGACCCATTCTTTTATATATATACATATATATGTGTGCATGTGTGTGTGTGTATATATATATACACATATATATTCTTTTTCTCACATTTCCTCCAACATGTTCCATCACAAATATAATCAGCAGGATCTCATTGCTTCTCCACTCCAAATATAATAGTCTGTACCTACTAACCCTAGACTAAGTCCATCCCACTTTCTCCCCTCCCCCTTGGCAACCACAAGTCTGTTCTCCAAGTCTATGAGTTTCTTTTCTGTGGAAAAGTTCATCTGTGCTGTATATTAGATTCCAGATATAAGTGATATCATATGGTATTTGTCTTAATTTTCAATTGACTCAGAGTGCACAGTTGTAATAAACAGTTGTAGAAATAAGTACTGGGTACATTTCAGCTGAACGTTTGAAGTGTCTTTCTATATCTTAGCAAAATCTTTATCCCTAGATGGTGGAAGTTCACGTTATTTTAATTTTACTCTTTATGTTTTTATATAATTTCCAAATTTGCTGAAATGAGTAAATATCATGTCTTACAATCAGAAAACAATTATTTAAAAATCTCCACATGGACAAACTTTCATGGTAAAACTAAATCTAATTAAAGATTTGTATTTTAAGTGGTTCCTTTAAAGTTGGTATATTACTGGTATAGTAACCCACAAACTGACTGATGTTTTATTAATATAATTTACATGTTAACAGAAATACAGTTTCTAGAGAAATGCTTTTAATGTGGAACTCTGAATATAAGCAAGCTAAAAAGAAATTCAATGGCGCCACCTCCAACTGTACCCCCAAACCTGGCTAGCTTCCCTGCTTTTGCGTGCCCACCACTTAGGTTTTTAAAGGGGGGTGGAGAGACATGGAAAGACATGGGAGATGTCTCTAAAAACACAATATAAAAATATATGAAAGATTTCATAAACAACATGAATCAAAAACTGAAGAATAATAACTACAGTAAAATAAACTTCTGCCTCATTTCAATACTTCATTATGTCCCTGCTGCTCAAACACATTGCTGCATTTACTATATATTTTATTAATATTTTATAGTTCTCTTACAGTAGTCTAGGGACAGAGAAACTAGATTGCTTTAAGAAGCTCAATACAAATTATTTTAAAAATTCTGCACATGAAAACACAAACTTTGTCTATAGCTTTAACAATTCTACAGATTAAAGTCTGGAATTAACTTAATTTGGATTCAAATCTATTGCTTATAACAATAACAAATTATTTTAATGGTCATTTCTAATTATAGCCTAGAGGAGATTCTAAGTGGGAAAAAGAAAGAAGTCTCAATCTTGAAGAATTAAAAGACTGGGATCCAAAAAATGTCATTAAGATGAGTACACCTGCAGTCAACAAAATGCCACCCTCAGCAGCCAACTTGCCACTGAGATTTGGGAGGACCATGAAAGAAGAAAGAAGCACTGGGGCAATGGCCAGCCTGCCTCTGAGATTTGGAAGAAATACAGGAGACAGCATGTCAAGATGGGTTCCTAATCTGCCCCAAATGTTTGGGAGAACAACAATAGCTAAAAGTATCACCAAGACACTGGGTGATTTGCTCCAACAATCCATGCATTCACCATGTACCATTCACTTTTCTCCGTCACCTGCCAGCCCCAAGAAATACAGAATCCTAATCAGAAGAACCTAAGGTAAATATTTGGACACCAATTAAAATGCATGTAGAGCTAATCCAAAAACTTTAAAAAGGTTTACATCTTTTCAAAAGAACTTTCTAGGAAAGTTAAGTTTCTCAGAAGGAAAAAGGAAAAGACAAGAAATAAATACCTATAAAACTTAGAAATATAGAAGGTTAAGTAGAAACAAGATTATAGGTAAA
>PVHT020000105.1:18363287-18397014 GCA_004024745.2 Catagonus wagneri
ACTGAAAAAATATTTTTAAGAGAGAAAAGACATAGATAGTTATTGCATATCTCTTTAAGTGTTTCTTTTATCTATATTTTTAAATTTGCCTTCTGGTGTGTCTCTTTTCTCCTCACTTAATATTTCAAGTTTTTGACTTGCAGAGAAAATCTAATCACTCTTAAAACTAGCAGTTTATAAACACAATACACTGCAACACAAAAGCACAGTGATTCAACTCTAGCCATAGAATAAAAAGCTCTTAATCAAATATTAATCAGTTTATTGAGCAATCTCAACTCCTTAGGGTACAAACCAGAAATGGTGTTAATTCTCTCCCATCTTGCCCAGAGCTGGGCCGTGTTGAACCTCCTTTCCCTGCTGCATAGAGATCCCTTAATGATCCTCTGGACAGACTCTAAAACTTCCTCAGTCACTTCTTGATATTAAAAGACTCAATCAAGGAGCTCCCGTTGTGCCTCAGGGGTAACAAACCCAACTAGTATCCATGAGGATGCGGGTTCAATCCCTGGCCTCGCTCAGTAGGTTAAGGATCTGGCGTTGCCATGAACTGTGGTGTAGGTCGCAGATACAGCTCGGATGCCATGTTGCTCTGGCTGTGACGTAGGCCAGCAGTTGCAGCTCTGATTCCACCCCTAGCCTGGGAACTTCCATATGGCTGCAGGCGTGGTCCATAAAAGCAAAAAAAAAAAAAAAGAGTTAAGTAAAGCAAAGTTTCCCCTGCCCCACTGCTGGCAGGGCTGGGAGCTGGAAGGAAGAGAAGTGAGAAAGGGGCAAGACTGCTTCTCTCTTCCTTCCCTTTCTTAGTCTCAAAGTAAGGTGGTACAGGGAAAACCGTGGGCCTCCGGAAAACAGTCTCCTTTCTTACCCTCTCCAGGGTGCTGGGGTGGCTGAGGAAGGGCGATGGGCAGGATGGGGTGGGGATCAAGAGTGCCTGTCTCATCCTCTCCATGTAATGTCACTGCTTCTACAAAGTGAGCTCTTGGGAAGCACTACAGGGACTTGCACAGCCCAGCTCGCCGACCTGAGGCCTGGATGCTCCTTGATCTCTTCCAACCGCCCCTGTCTCATCGGTACTCCCCCATGGCCTCATACAGCCAGGAAGAAAGGCTCAAGGCAGCCGCCTTCTCAGCATCCACCTGATCCACAGAAAAGGCAGATGTCCTTGTCAGGCCAAGGCAGGTCTGCAGGCTGATTCTCAGCGCCCCACCCCTGCCCCCATTTGCTTCCAACCCTCTCCACCCTGCTTAGGGGGGACAGAGGGAGATCAGGAAGCCTACTGCCTATAAAACTACCCATCAGATACGTGTACCTGCTCCATGACCCCACTCTGTATGAGTGATTTTCTAGGAAGCTTGGCATGGGCCAAGGCAGGGACTGATGTGGCTCTGCCACCTCTATGTAAACCCTGAAGGGATGTCCACCCCTCATCCCTGGATTCCATTATGATGTCAAGTGTTTAGCACATCTGTACTTCCAGATTTGGTCCCTGGTTGCCCATCCTGAGAAAAGTGAAGTATGCAATGTCCTGTGGCCCTAATAAATAAAAGGCCACTCAGTCCCTTGATACAACCTCACACAAGGAAACTTCTGATCATACAACATGGGTTCTTTACCTAAACCCTTGAGATTTACGGAAAATGTTAGGGGAATAAGCAGTGTCCACTATGCCCATACCCATGGGGCTGACCCTGTTTTAGCCCCTCGCCAGACCCTTCACCAGCTCCCATGAAAAACCCAATTGCAAAAGAAGTCTGCCCTTGCTCTGAGGACTTGTGGAATCTAGAAGAGGAGCTCACACCACACATCATTTCACTGAAAAAGTCCTGACGAGGCAAGCCTCTTCCCCCAGGTCTCTCTTTAACTGAAGTCCTAGCAGGGTCCCCTCCTCCTCTGATCTCTGATGCTCACCAGGGTGGCTTTATGGGCATGTGACCCATGTGGTTGCACAGGGCCCCACATTTGGTTAAATGCTTTATTGTAGCTGTCCTGATATTCATAATAATTCTGAATGAGCCCTGCATTTTTCATTTTGCAGTGGGCCCCGAAAGTGATGTTGCCTATCCTGCTCCCCTCATCCCGGCCTGCTGCCTTCTCCACCTGCTCTCCCAAGAGCCTCCCTCTGTTTATTAATCAGAGCAGCTTTCCTTTTCTACGCAAAACCCCAGGGCCAGGCTGTCACACAGCCCTGGGAGGTCTGCTTGCACCCCACGGTGGGTAAAAAATATAACTAAACATCCCATGGAACATGGTCAAAATGCAAATTTTTTTTTGCAAATGCAAATATTTTATAGGTGTGTCCCACTACACCCTATAAAATATAAAAAATGGGGAAGAGGTGATGCACAAATCTTCCCCTGGCCCTGAATGGAAACTTGGGCAGCGGCCGCAAACTTCACTGCTACTTTTAAGTGGCTCTTTGGCCTAAGTCAAAAGGCAGTGTTGGGAGTTCCCGACGTGGCACAGCAGAAATGAATCTGTCTAGGAACCATGAGGTTGCAGGTTCGATCCCTGGCCTCGCTCAGTGGGTTAAGGATCCAGCGTTGCTGTGAGCTGTGATGTAGGTCGCAGACTCGGCTTGGATCTGATGTTGCTGTGGCTGTGGTGTAGGTTAGCAGCTGAAGCTCCAATTAGACCCCAAGCCCCTAGCCTGGGAACCCTAAAAAGCAAAAAAAAAAAAAAAAAAAAAAAAAGCAGTCTCAATTCCATTGTCATCATTTCAACCTGCATTCATGCATTCATGCTCCACTGTTCCCATGTGAGCTCTGAGTTGGGGAACAGGAATAAGATCGACTTCCGCTCTCATTTCCAGCTTCAATCGCTTCCTCACTCTGTCTGCTTTGTTGGACTCTGCTGAGATGGAAAAGAATTGGAGATGACAGGCAAGGGGCCAAGACAGCTCTTGCCAGGGTGGTTGGATTCAGCCTTGGGACCCAGAGGATGGTACTTCCCACCGTGACTGAGCCCTCTCCCTGCAACTCTTCTGTCTCCTGTGATAACTTTGGGTCCCATGCTGGCCTCAGCCCTCACCCTGGGACTCTGGCACCCACTGCACACATGTCCACTTCTGTCCCAGGAGTCCTATGAGTGGGACTCAGCTTATGCAAATTTCTCCTTCCTGTAGCTTGTACCTGGTCATCATGGCTCACCCTCTACCCTGGGTGTGATCCCAACATGCCTCCTCTGCCTTGCTGCCTCCAGACTCTTTAGCTTTGGGGCCTACAGTTGATTACCAGGGTTTTTTTGTTTACAATTTTTTATTTTTATTTTTTATTTATATTTTATTTATTTATTTTTGCACCCACAGCATATGGAAGTTCCCAGGCTAGGGAGCTGCCGGCCTACACCACAGCCACAGCAACGCGGGATCCAAGCTGCGTCTGTGACCTACAACACAGCTCACGGCAATGCTGGATCCTTAACCCACTGAGCGAGGCCAGGGATTGAACCCACAACCTCATGGTTCCTAGTCGGATTCGTTTCTGCTGCACCACGGTGGGAACTCTGAGCACCATTTCTTGTTTCACTCAGCCACAGGGAACACATTTCCCCATCATACGGAAGCCCCTGCCTGCCGAACAGTCCTGGACTCGGTACCCCCGCTCAGGGGCACGGGCGGGGGCACTCAGGAAAGATAACAACGCTCTCCAAAGAAATCTCTTCATAAACACAAATCTTAACCTTTTATGGTCTCTGAATGGGTGAGAAAATTGAGGACTAGTAGAACCACTTTCCAACCGCTCCCTTCAAAAAATCCTCAAGTTGGTAATCTGGCTTTGGAATTTTATACCTGTCAGATTTTGGTGTTTTGATTAAAACTTCGCTTTTGACCTCTTTTGCAATAAAGATGAATCTCTACTTACAAGGAATACTTACAGCTGCTAAAAATGACATTTTCTCTGCGTCATTACACATAAATGTACATTTTCTGAGGAGACAGTTCAGAGTTCTTAGGTAAATTATCTGCGGAGTTTGTGATCCCATAAAGTTTAAGGAATTACTGCAGTGGAAGATTTTTATTTCTAAATTATTTTAAATTAATGTAATAATTTAATTTATAAGTGAATATTGTTCTCTGGCCATTTAAGTGCTGAGAACATAATGCCAAAATGATCAGAATCGTTCGAGTGTTTTAGCCTGACCTTCCTCCAAACCCTGGCTTTTTACAGTAACAGAAAATAGAAGCCAGGTGGTAACTGTGCTCTTCTCTGTGTGTTTCCCAGGCACATCCTGCCAAATGCTCCATTCTCCACCCCTCCTCCTCTTCCAATACTTCACTTCTTCAAGAAAATTCCATCTGGATTGGCCCTCACCTGAACCTCGGCCAGCCTGTAAAGGTGAGCAGAGCATGGGCTTCGGGGGGAAGATGGAAATGACACACGCTCTACACATCAACGATCTTCAGGGAAGACAATTCCATGTGATCTCAAGACCACATTTCATACATCATACCATGACAATGACCTTGAGGAATACAAACAGGAAAAAAAATGTACCGGTTCTGGGACCAATTTCTCAGTAAGAAAAATGAAAGGTCGGTGTTCACTAGGTGTGACCAACAAAGTGAAATAGTCAAGAAAAGGGAGAGCACCGACTTCTACTTATTTCATGTGGGTTTCTTTTGTTCACATTTTTTTCCTGAAGATCTTCCTCCAAACATTACTTGACATTCTTCCTATGCAACTCATCATATTATTGAATAAGCATACCAAACTACATGTTATTCCCTAGAAATGTTTTAGGCTTCAAGTCCCCTTCAAGGAGATTAAACCGCAAAGCCTCTGGCCACGTTTCATTGTGAGCCTGGGCTGCTCACGCTCTGTTAAGAAGGAATGTTGCCCATTCCCGCCTGGCCACCATATAGCCTGTTCCCCATGCAAATAAGGTATCCTGCCCAAGACTAATCCGATCAGACTGGGTCTCCACTCAGGTCGCACTGTGGGATATAAAGACTATCTGAGTCAGGCTCTCTGTTTAACCTGAACACATGTGAGTCCTCTCTCCCTCTCTGAAAATGTACTTTCACTTCAATAAATCTGTAAAACGTCCGCCATTTCAATGCTTTGTAATGATGAGATGGGGACCGAGGAAACTGTGATGGTATCAGAAAAAGGCACTTTAACATTTCTTTGCTATTGTTCATGCTAATTCCTTCAGCTCTGAGGCCTCTTTTATACCTATCAAAATTCTTCAACACCCTGGTAAAATTTGGATGCTGCTGCATGTTACAGGAAACTTATAACACTGTTTTAGCCAAGAGAGGCTTTCTTTTTTTTTCCTCTCACATAAAAATGTCTGGAAGGAAGCAGTTCTGGGCTGGTGTGGGAATGCCACAGTCATGAAGGATCCAAACTTCTCATGTTTCTGCTCCATCTCCTAAGCACATGGCTCCCACCTGGCTACCCTTGTAGCAAAAACAAAGCGGCCTCATCCAAAGTCTCCTTTTTCATGTCATTGGCTGCCCCGATCTGCAAGTGAAGCTGGGAAATGTAGTTTCTCCTCTGGGCACATCGCCACAACCACACAGGCAATCCAATGGGTCTGCCCAGCATCTCCTCAAGCCCACTTCCTTGTTACATAAAACATATAACGTATTTTGTTTTTTTTAATTACTTAATGTACTTTATTATATTTATAGGTATACAACAATCACCAGTAAAATATATAACATATTCTGTTTCCTTCGCTAGACCAACGTCAACACTGTTGACATCTGAGACTAGATAATTCTTTGCTGTAGGTGGCTGCTCCATGCATCATAGGATGTTCATCAGCATACACAGCCTCTACCCACCGGATGCCAGTAGCACCACTCTGCAAATGTGACAACTAAAAATGTCTCCAGACACTGCCAGATGTTCCGGGGATGGGGTGGGAGGATGGTGGTGGGGAATCAGCCCTAATCAGGAATCCCTGCGCTATACTACCCTGATCTTTTTTGTGTCCCATCCCCAGCTTAATAATTATTATTTATGGCAACTCTGCCTATTTTAACATTTAATATTGTTTTAACCATTCCTGTTATGTTCATTTTTATACCTGAGAACTGAGCTCACAAAGAATATTCTGAAGAAACAGGACCTAACAAATGAGCTCAACTGATGTCTGTTTCACTTCAAAGTTTGCATTTTCCTCCTCCATCCTCTGTCCTGTCCACCACCCTGTCAGCCACCTCCCATCCAGCTCTCAGATATATTAAGCGCTCAGGAAACATTTGTTGAATTAAGCTTTAAAAAGAAAACATGAGTGCACTGGAGCCCAGGAAGAAATCCTCAATGTTTTAAACATTATATACAGATTTTAGAAAGGAAGGAAGGGAAGGAGGGAGAGAGGAAGAAAGGACGGGAGCGGGGAAAAAGACCACATATTCTTGGACAGCTTTACCTTAGTCCTTCCTTAAGGTATCTACCTACCTTAAGGGCAGGTAAGGAGACGCTTACCTTATCAGTAATAAATGATCATAAAGGTAAAACATCACAGAATAAACGCTGGACCACTTTTTATCTTAGACTCCAAAGAAACAACCAGTGATTTTTTTTTTTTCCCCTATAGCAAAGTGTTACTGCTGAGGATGAAACTCACCTGTCAGTTTCTGCTTCAGTGGGAGAACTGAACTGGTCAAGAGAACCACTGAAATATGCCGTTGTTGGCAAGAAGGGCCAGAAAAATGCATCAGTGAGTGCACGTCTGCCTGGATAGGTCTCCCACTCCCTTGGCTGTTTGAAGTCTCTTACTGATCCCATTATAAAGTGGGACAGAGCAAGAAAGGAAATAAAATAAATCCAAAGTAAGCCTGCCCCAGCCCTCTGACATAAATTGAGGGAGGATTCTGGTTTTAAGAGCCTTTCCCTGCTTCTCACAGATTGATGTTTGTTACTAAATGCTCTGTGGAAAATGTAATCACTTTGCTGCTTGCAGTCAGACTGAACTAGGAAAATATTATCTGGTGAACATTATACCCAATGTTTATTTTAACTTATTACTTATTAAGTGGCTATGAGTTTCTAAAATGTCTATTAGATCTGCACATTTTATTCACTGTTAAAGTATTAAAAAATCAGGGAGATTTCATTTGCCTTTATGTATTCTATTCTGCTATGGTAAAAATATACATAACATAAAATTTACCATTTTAATCATTTTTAAGTGTACAATTCAGTGGCAGTAAGTACATTTCACTTGCCTTTTTACATAGTCTGGTACTATTCTATAATTATACTCACATTATTAATATTTAAGTAACCATACCCAAAGCTTCAACATTATTTTGCCTAACAGAAAAATGTCTCTGACACAACAAAGTTGATGCTTTTAGAGATGACCTGATTCTGACAGACTTATTAGAAATAACAGATTTTTCACCAGCACATTAAATCTTTCCTATATTCCCTTGAAGCTTATTTTGAAAGGGAATAATTGCTGCTAATCTTTTTTTCTCCAGAACTATTTTATCATCTCACTAGTTCATAATATTTTGGATTAACCTGGGGCAGAAGCTAGTGTCTCTGTAGAGATATCTGGGACAGCAAAGGCTTCTGTTAGCATTGAGACAGGAGGACACATTTATTTCAGAACAGTAACAAAAATGAAGAGTTAATTTCCCTGAGAAATTGAGAATGGTCAACAGCCAATCATAAACTATGTTATAGACTTCTCTTTGAACTTTGAGGCTCTATCACATTTTTCCCCAGAGCCCATTTTTTTTCATATATCATGAAGTTTTCCTCTCACAAAATAACACAAAAGTAATACATACTATCCTGAGTAGCGTAGGAGATTGGAAGTATTCTCATTCCCATTAGTCTCTTTCTAAATATATGAAATAAAGTATAAAAGGAGTCAAACAAGAAAATCACTATTAGAATGAGGAGTGGAATAATATTATAATGAGACTAATGTGGAAGTAATACTCTCTTTGAAGAAATGAAATATCATTTTAATCCTGAAGAAAAATTATCCCCAAATCTATCTTACCTCTTGCCAGATATCCAGAAAATGGTATATTGTGATTAATAAAATATAAAACCATTGTTTCTCTTTCTTAAAATAGGCAGCAATACCAACTAACTACGACAAGGCACCTACATAATTTTCAAACTGCTTTTCCCTTGTAATTTAAAGCACTGAAATGTAACTGATATTGCAAAGTTGTTTTTAACCACTAGAGGGCAGAAAATGCTCCACATTTGTACATAACTGATTAAATTCTTAGACCAAAATAACCAAGCCCACTACCACTAAAGCAAAAAGTCTTTAAGATTCTTTTTTATATTGTACAATATATCACATACTTAAGGCTCAGTTAACAACTTTAAAATTTTAAACTAACATACCATCGCCACAATTCAACAGTTCATAGTAGGGAAAAGAAAACATAATTTTTGCAGCCTGAGTCTAGCTATGAGTTAAGGATTATTAGCATCAGAGAATCAGTATATCCTTAAGGAAAGGCAGGATACCTCAACAAACAAAATGGGCAGAACCTATTAAGAATCAGCAAGATTCTTTCTACACTAAAATATCTACAGTGGAATGAAAAGGTTGTATTTATCATAAAACTGAAATAGTCACTGAAGTCTCAAATCAATCAAATGCTAAAATATTTACACTTGACTCTTTAATTTCTATACGTACTTTTTTTTAACCACAAACCAATTACGGATCTAATTGTGACAGAGATGTTTTGTTTCCTCTTAATAAACCTTTTTGGCCTTATTACATTTTGTTAATTATTTTTATTAATTTTTGTCCCTCCTGATTAATCCTTTTGCATTTCAGTAACTAAAGCATTAGTTTCTTCGATTAGAAACCACAACTTTTTCACTCTCATTAATTAAAACACATCATGGTAAATTAAGCCATTTGGATTTCAGTCTGCATCGGTGACATTTTAACAACTGCCCCTTCCACCTTCTCTCTCCATCAGTCGTGGCCGTGTTCTACATCATAGGACAGCAGGAGGACAACGGTGGCCGCTTGACAGAGGACAGAGCAGGCATGGAGCCGGCAGTTACACAGCACTGAAGTCCTGCACTTCTCTGATGCATGAGCCTTTCACTTGCCAATCAAACTTGATAAGGCTTTTACCTTGTATGGTTATTCCTGACCTTACCCCTGACACTAAATCATTTCTGAAGTCTTGTTTCTCAGCTTAAGCTAACCTGCTCTCCCCACTTTTTAGGTCTGTGGGCACCGTTCACTCTTAACACTAATAAACACAGCACAGCGGTACAGAGAAGCTGAGGAGGGACAGGGCTGAGGTGCCACTTCTTTCGGACTAATGCAGGCGATGTACATCTAAAATCAGGGCTGGTCACAGAGAGAAAGGCTTGGGTACTGTTGCCTGTCGATGAATGTTATAAACCGGCAGTTCTGAAAGAAGTTTCTAACAATTACAGGTGCCCAGTTGCAGATGTGACTCATGTGAGCCAAGGAAAGGTATCTGAGACCGGACGGTTATACATCGAATGGGAATACCAAAGTGATCTTCACAGATGCCATTTCCACTAATTCTAATTATGAATTTATGTGTGAAGTTGTGCTAATTGACTTCTAAAATTTAATCAGTCTTCTTTTAAGATTAATTTTAGGAGTTCCCATCGTGGCACAGCAGTTAACGAATCTGACTAGGAACCATGAGGTTTGGGGTTCAATCCCCGGCCTTGCTCAGTAGGGTAACAATCCGGCATTGCCGTGAGCTGTGGTGTAGGTTGCAGACGCAGCTCGGATCCCGCGTTCCTGTGGCTGTGGTGTAGGCTGGCAGCTACAGCTCCGATTAGACCCCTAGCCTGGGAACCTCCACATGCCACGGGTGCGGCCTTAAAAAGCAAAAAGAAAAAAAGATTGATTTTATGTTTAGCTGAGAAATACATGCACAAGTTTAAAAAGTCAAAAGAAGTCTGTAAAGCTTATAATTAGTGTGACTGTATCCCAGTTTTCCAGGGGCAGTTATGATTTGTGCTTATTATTCCAGTGCAATTTTTTTGCTTTTTAGGGTCAAATCCATGGCATATGGAGGTTCCCAGGTTAGGGGTCAAATCGGAGCTGTAGCCACCAGCCTATGCCACAGCCACAGCAACACAGGATCCAAGCCGCGTCTTCGACCTACACCACAGCTCATGGCAATGCCGGATCATTAACCCACTGAGCAAGGCCAGGGATCGAACCTGCAACCTCATGGTTCCTAGTTAGATTCATTAACTGCTGCGCCACGACAGGAACTCCTATCCCAGTGCAATTATTAATAGTGCTCCTTTCTCTCTCTCAAAGTGCCCCAGTTAGCTGAAAAACTGTTCCAAGCCCCAACCACATCCACCCCAACATATATTCCCTAGAAGCAACTACTTTCAATATATTTAGGATTTTTTTCTACATGGGCTCAAATTTCTAAAACAAAAAACAAAGAAACAAAAAAACCATGATTATATTACTTGCATCAGTTAATACTGCCTTAGAATTTAAAGAATGGGGGAAAATCAGTGACTTAAACAGGTAAAAAGATGTGACTGGAAAGTACATTGTTTGCAGACATTCATCTGAAAATGATTTTTCCTCCCTCACTTTGTTAGGATGTTATATTCACCCAAATTCTCAACAAAGTATAGGGGTAGGAAAAGCAATGTCATTGCTGAGACACACTACCTAGATCTCCCTTCAAAATATGATCTGCGGGAGTTCCACCATGGCTCAGCGGTAACAAACCCAACTGGTATCCATAAGGACATGCGTTTGATCCCTGGCCTCGCTCAGTGGGTTATGGATCCAGTGTTGCCATGAGCTGCAGCGTAGGCCACAGACATGGCTCAGATCTGGCACTGCTCTGGCTGTGGTGTAGGCCGGCGGCTACATCTCCTATTCAACCCCTGGCTTGGGAACCACCATATGCTGCAAATGTGGCCCTAAAAAGATAAAAGATAAAAAAACAAAAATATCTGCAGCCCAAACTGTCAGCTCAGTAAGCGCCAGGGGCTCCTTCAGCTGCAAAGAGCTATGTGGCCCCACCGTAACGCCCTTCCCAGATGACGTGCATCTAACATCGGATTGAGGCAGGGGTAAAAAGACCTTTTCCATGCAACCTGGGACTGCTCTGAGGGGTCCTCAGTGCTACAGAGCTCCCCAGAAGGTTAGCCAAGGTTTTGTCAAGTTTATATCACAGATGGACTTGTCCCTCTGCCCAAACCTGCTTCCTTTCCTTCCTTCCACAGCTGTTAATCTTAAATAAACATCATGTACCTTAAACTCCATTTCAGCATTTGCTTCCAAAAAATCCAATTGCGGAGTTCCCATCATGGCACAGTAGAAACGAATCCGACTAGTAACCATGAGGTTGTGGGTTCAATCCCTGGGCTCACTTGGTGGGTTAAGGATCTGGCGTTGCCGTGAGCTGTGGTGTAGGTCACAGACGCGGCTCGGATCCTGCATTGCTGTGGCTGTGGTGCAGTCCAGGAGCTGTAGCTCCAACTGGACCCCTAGCCTGGAACGTCCATACGTCGAGGGTACAGCCCTAAAAAGGATGGGAAAAAAAAAAATCCAACTGCAACAAATGGGCACTGTGGTTCAAAATTCAAAACGTGCAAAAAAGAAGTAGGGTGAAACACCTCCCTCCCTCCAGTGAGGTCCAGTTTTCCCGATCTCAAAGTCAACTAATGTGGCCAGGTTCTTACGTATATTTCTAGAAATAGTTCATGCATATACAAGAAAGGTTGTGCCACGATGAGAACTCCATAATAAAGGCTCTATATATACACATTATACACATAGTTCATAAGAAAATATGTAATTGATTTCATTTGCTACATAAATTGTACCACAACTGTTCAGCACTTTTCACTTAAAATATATCTCAGAGGTTATTACAAGATAATATATAAAAAGTATCATCATTCTTTTTAATGGCTGCCTGGTATCCCATTGCATGGAAATAACATAATTTACTTGGTAGGCATCTAAGTTACGTCAAATCTTTCCCTATTACATATAACATTATTCTGAATAATCTGTGTGCTTTAGAGCCCTATTGTGCTTGCTTTCAAGCCATAAGTGTGCATGCATGTAGGAAAAATTCCTAGGAGGATTCCTAGGCCAAAATGCTAGAGTCAAAATTTTGATAGATGTTGGTAAATTGCCTTCCTTTTATATTGTACCAATTTGTATTCCCTTGAAAAATATGAAAGCCTATTTCCTCATACCCTTCCTTTATTGTACTGACTGAATTAAGAGAATTCAGTATAAAATATAAAACAGAAATTTGGGATAAAAGTGTATATAAGTTCTAATATTTTTTCCATCTCTAGTGGATCATCTTATGCCATCTTGGTAATGGTTAACCTCACTTTGGAAGCCAATAGTTTATTAAAAGGGAGAGATTTCTAAAATCAGGGAGCAGACATTTTCAACTTTGCATCGCCTATGTTAGACATACAGTAGTTGTTCAATTAATTTTTATGGACTGAATAAAGTAATAGGGGAAAAAGGAAGACACTGGGTAGGAAGTACATATATAATACTTCTCATCTTTTTGGCTATACCCATCACATGCGGAGGTTCCCAGACCAGGGATTGAACCTGGGCCACAGCAGCGACCCTAGCCACTACAGTGACAATGCTGGATCCTTAACTCACTGTGCCACAAGGAAACTCCCTGCTTCTCATTTTAATGTGCATAGATATGTATAGTTGTGTACACATTTAGGACATATATTGACAAAGTGATGTGTGTGGCTAAAATACACCACAGAAGCTGATACTCAAATTCTTTTTACTAATTCCATTATATGTACATAGATATATAGATAGATAGACCACATTCTCTTTATCCATTCATTAATCAACAGACACTTAGGTTGTTTCCATCTCTTGCTCTTGTAAATACCGCTGCAGTGGATGTAGGGAATATCCATCTCTTCAAGACGGTAATTTCAGAGAGTGAAATTATCATCATGGCTCAGTGGTTAACGAACCTAACTAGGATCCATGAAGATGTGGGTTCGATCCCTGGTCTCACTAGGCAGATTAAGGATCTGGTGTTGCCGTGAGCTGTGTTGTAGGTCACAGACATTGCTCAGATCTAGCATAGCTGTGGCTGTGGTGTAGGCCGGTGGCTATAGCTCTGATTCCACCTCTAGCCTGAGAACTTCCATATGCTGTGGGTGCGGCCCTAAAAAGCAAAAATAAAATAAAATAAAATAATAAAATAAAATAAATTTCAGCTCCCTTAGATGCATATATACTCAGAAGTGAGAATGCTCTATCATATGGTAGTTATGTTTTAAATTTTTTGAGGAAAACTCCACAGTTTCCCACAGTGGCTATGCCAATTTTACACTTCCACCAAACTGCACAAGGGTTCCCTTCTTTCCACATCCTCGCCAACACTAATTCTCTCGTCTTTTTGATAATAACTATTCTAACTGGTGTAAGGTGATATGACATTTTGGTTTTAATTTGCATTTCCCTGATGATTAGTAGTGTTGAACACCATTTCACGTGCCTTAAGTATCTCCTTTGGAAAAAACGTATATTCAAGTACCTCGCCAATTTTTAAATGATATTATTTGGGATTTCTTTGCTACTGAATTGTTTCTGGATCTTATATTGGATATTAATCCCTTATCAGATATACGATTTGCAAATATTTTCTCCCATTTCATAGGCTGCCTTTTCATTTTGTTGAATGTTTCTTTTGCTGTGTAGAAGCCTTTTAGTTTGATACATACCTATTTATTTTTGCTTTTGTTGCTTGCACTTTTGTTATCATCTAAAAAACTGTTTCCGGGACTGATGTCAAGGAGCTTTCCCATGTTTCCTTCTAGGAGTTTCATGGTTTCAGGTCTTACATTGAAGTCTTTAATCCATTTCAAGTTAACTTTTGTGAGTGGTATAAACAAGAGTCCAGCTTCATTCTTTTCCTTATGAATATCCAGTGTTCCCTGCACCACTTATTAAAGAGTAGCTTTTCCCCTCTGAATATTCTCAGCTCTCTTGCAGTATTAGCTGACCATATTTGCATGGGTTTATGTCTGGGCTTTCAATTCTGTTCCATTAATCCGTGCATCAGAAGGGGTCTCAGGTTGTGCTCTCCAGTCATATGCTACCCACAGAACTCTGTTCAGGCAGGGCTGCAGGCAGGGCTTCACAGGTCCATGGAGACTCAGGCTGGGTTCTAGGATCAGGCAAGGCCACAGGCTGTGCCCTGAAGTTGGGCATGGCTGCAGGCTGGGTTCCGTGATTAGTCAGGCCTCTGTCCGTGCTGCTGGTTGGGAGGGGCCACTGTCGGGTGGGGCTGTACTCTGAATCAAGATCACAGTCCAGATTCCCTCCTCATCAAGTGGAATGCAGGCTTTGCTCTGCAAGTGGGTGGGGTGACTCACGGGGCTCCCTGCTGGGCAAGGCTACAAACTGTTGGGCTCAGTTGTGGGGCCCTCTCAGTAGTGTGGCCCTGTGCCAGCCAGGAAGGGGCATGTGGTAGAGTGTAGCTGCTCTTCTTACCCTTCTAATATGATTCTTCTCAGTCTCTGTGGGCGTGAATGTCACCACCAGGTTCTGGTATTTTCACAAGGTGTCTTGTTGATAGAGAGTTGCTAGTTGGGCTTCGTGTGAAGAGAACAGAAGTTGGCAATGACCAATGTCACCATCTTGATTACATCATTATTTGTGTTTAATTTAAATAAATGATACAGTACTTTAAGTCTCACCTGTTTCTTTTCAACATTTTTTTTCCTAACTATGCATGCTGTGACATGTATAGTTAGGAAAATAAAAACCAAACTAGGCATTTCAGCAGAAGAAATTTAATATAGGAAATTGATTATACTGATGTTAGAGGCCTGAGTGAGCAAAAGGAGAACAGAAAAAATAACAACAGTAAGCAGATAATACCCCAGGGCCAGGGAAGCAGAGGAAAAAGTAGGAGACAGGAGTTATCAAATCCCAGAAGCTCAAAGAAGACCCACAGATCTTTGACTCAGAACACTGTGGGCGGGGGTGGGGGTGAGGATAAGGTCTCCAACACATAGCAAGACTCTAGGAGGCTTAGAAGAGGAGAGCTGAACAGAGTTAGGGGTTCTGGACATTGAACTGTGCTGGGGAGACACTTGGAGTTCAGGCCCAGCTAGAGGAGAGAGACTGGTGAACATTCTGGCCAATCAAGTGAGACTCCTTTTAAAAGGCCATGCTCTAGGAGTAGGGGCAAAATTGGAAAAGACCCACCTAATAAAGCCTAAAACCAAGCCTCAACAAAATCAAGATAATATGCTGGTAATTAAACTACCCGCAAGAACAACACTCAATACTCTTTAGAGGTTATAGCATAACCCAAAGCTTCTGCAGTTTATATCAATAATGTCCACAGGACAATAAAACTTTTGGACATTCAAATAAGAAAAAAAGTACCTAATAAGAGATAAAGCAATCAAGCAGAAATTACCCATATGTTAGAGCCAGTGGGTATGAAATTAACGCAGTAAAATGTTTTAAAATTGACTTCTAGCTTCAATTCTGACACGTAAAGACCTTAGAGTTACCGATCCTGCCCTTAAAAGAAAAAATCTGAATTGAAAAGCAATGACTTTTCTGTAAATTAAGATCACAAGGCAAACTATCATCCTAAAACCTGAAGAGACAGGTAAATACAAAAAATTACAGCTGAGATCTGCTTACCTGGAACGGAAGCTACTGGAGCAGAGCCATAAACTGGTGGTAACATTTAAATAATAATTTTGATGAATTTCTGGAAGCTAAGTGTGGATTAGAATGAGAGGGGAAATTATCTGGAAGCTGTAGTCTTAGAGTGTTTTCTCTTTTGTGGTTTAGCTCCAAGAACCCCACCGAGTTCTCATGATAAAGAACAAGAAACATTCCCTCTTGGCTTTGGCAAGGGTAGGGAAACAGTAATCATGTAAAAATATGCCCAGAATGGACAGGGAATTTGGGGTTAGTAGATCCAAACTATTGCATTTGGAGTGGATAAGCAATGAGAGCCTACTGTAGAGCACAGCGAACTGTATCTAGTCACTTGTGATGGAACACGACAGAGGATAATGCAAGAAAAGGAGTGTATATATATGTATAACTGGGTCACTTAGCTAAACAGCAGAAATTGACAGAACATTGTAAATCAACTATAATAAAAAATTCTTTTAAATAAAATAAAATTAAAATATGCCCAGATTGTTCTCCATAATGAAGGCCTGCTCTCCTTAGGAGAAAAGACTACCAGAGGCTTATCCCACCTGGGGTGGTGAGGGAGGGGACTGGAGCTAAGAAACACTTGTAAAAAGACCACAGTCCAGGAACAGAGGCCCACTATAAGACTGAGATTTAATCATAATATCATAGAGTACTGCCCTCCTCCACATCTTACCACATCAACAAGCTCTGATACAGGAGTTCCCGATGCAGCACAACTGCATCAGCGGCATCTCTAGAGCACGAGGATGCAGGTACGACCACTGGCCCTGCATAGTAGGTTAAAGGATCTGGCCTTGCTACAGCTGCAGTGAAGGTCACAACTGTGGCTTGGATTTGACCCCTGGTAAAGGAACTCCATATGCCATGAGGCAGCCAAAAATGAAACAAAACAAACAAACAAGCTCTAATGTAATAATAACAGTATCTGAAAGAACTGCAAGGTGCAGATTCTATTTAAGAAGGAGCTCTTAGGGAAATCCAATAGAGGAGACAAAATCAAGAACATTAAAGGAACTTGAAGCCTTTAGTACCTACAGGTATAGCACAGAGGACTCCAGCTAAGCTGTAGTTATTGATAAACCCGTTAACTGAAATTTCCTGATTGACCTTTCCAAGCCAGGAATACGAGGAACTGGAATAACATTGTGAGGTACCATCCCATCTTAAAAGCATTCTTTCTAAAAAGCTTTGCAAAGAGGTGTAAGCCTGTTTGTATTTCCCTTGGGTACATGGGGGCAGATTGTATTTAGAAAAATGTAGGGGAGTGAAGGTTGTGCAACTGACAAAAGTGGAGGTGTTTGGCATGACTGGGGAAAAACTGAAATAAGGTATGAGAACACCCAGTCCTAACAGCATGATAGGTAATATACATAGGCTTGTGGGTATAATTCACAATGACATTTAGGATTAAAGAGAAATTGGTTACAATAAGACCAAAGGATGTTTGATGTCATGAACAAATCAGAGTTCCTGGTGACAGATCCAACAGTCAGAAAGTTTTCTCCTTTTCGCAACAGACTGGGAAATGCATTTGGATAAGAGCACTGTCTTTCCAAGAAGAGAGGGAAGAAAATAAGTAAGAAGCAATGGTGAAAAAATGGTGCATAGGCCTGGTCTAGTCATGTCGAGAAAGCTGTTTACTTCAGCTCTCATCTGCTTCAATTTGTAGAAACCTTCAATTTGAGGCCATCAGTTGGTGTGCAGGTCTAGTCCCAGTTTAGGGCTTTCTTTTTTGAGGGAGGGTGGGCAGGGGGAGGGGTAGCTTTCTTTGGATGAGATACAAGGATCCAGGAGTCAACTCCTTGAGTTTGGCAGTGCAGGAACTGGTCAGTAACACTTGATAGTAGCCTTCTCAATGTGGTTGAAGAGAGTCTTTTTGCAGATTTTTTTTTTTTGTCTTTTTGCCTTTTTTATCTAGAGCCATACCCACGGCATATGGAGGTTCCCAGGCTAGGGGTCTAACAGAAGCTGTAGCTACCGGCCTTCGCCACAGCCACAGCAACGCGGGATCCGAGCCGCGTCTGCAACCTACACCACAGCTCACGGCAACGCCGGATCCTTAACCCACTGAGCAAGGCCAGGGATCGAACCTGCAACCTTATGGTTCTTAGTCAGATTCATTAACCACTGAGCCACGACAGGAACTCCCTGCAGATATCTTTTCTAATACACAAAACCTCCTGGCTACAAAGTGTGGCATTTTGAGGTCTTCGTCTCTCCTGCACAGTGGGAAAGGATTGCTCTATTGAAGCACGGTTATTTTCAATGCCCATAATATTGAAGAATATACTCTGTAATACTAAAGTATAATCTTTTATTAGCTGTGGATAAAAAGAAGCAGAAGCTGGATGCTTGAGGCACTCAGCGATTATTTATAGGGTGAGAGTTTATGAGTTTCAGTGAAGGTGGACTTGAGATTTCAAAGAACCAATGGCAATATTTTGGGCCAAGGTATTTGGAGGATTTCCACATATTTTGCCAATTGAATTTTGACGGCACCACTTGTACATGTGACTAGTCCTGAAGAAAGATGATAAGCACTGGGAAAATGCTGTGGGATCGGCCAAACAGCACAGACTTGCTGTCATATTTAATGTGTAAAATTGGTCCCTCAGTTGCCACAGCTAGGGTTAAACTTTTCAAACGGTATTTTAACCACAGAAGATGCAGTAGCTTATCTACATGAAAAGGCTCCAACCCAGTGGGAAAATAAACAAACCTAAAACACTTATAGCCATGAGACAGTGGAGAGCTATATAAAATCTATTTGCCAAAACTCAAATGGTCCACAGCACAATTTAGATGTGGGTTCAATCCCTGGCCTCACTCAGTGGGTTAAGGATCCAGCATTGCCGTGAGCTGTGGGGTAGATCACAGACTCGGCTAGGATATGACATTGCCATGGCTGTAGTGTAGGCCGGCAGCTGCAGCTCTGATTAGACCTCTAGCCTGGGAACCTCCTCCATATGCTGAGGGAGTGGCCCTAAAAAAAAAAAAAAAGACAAAAATAAAATAAAATAAAAGTTAGGTCATCCTGATTTTCCCAAGTAACAGAGTCAGGTTTGGTTTTCCTTAACAAGACATACAAAGGCTGGGTCAGAAGACAAAAGTTCAGAATTTAGTTTGGATATGAGCCAGCCAGCCCAAGAAATCTTTACAGGTGACATCTGATTTGGGGTTTTGGGAAGCTCAAGATGCCACAAAGTTTATCTGGATCTAGGTGTAGCCCTTGTTCTGAGGTCAGGTGCTCCAAGTAACAAATCTGGGTTTGAACAAACTTCAGTTTCTCCTTAGAGAGGTTATGTCCTTTTGAGGCAAAAGGCTTTCTCCTGTGAGAAGACCTGAAAGGGGGAGCAGAGAAGCAAGTCTACATACTGAAAGAAAATAGAGCCTCTGGGAAATTTCATATTATCTAAATGAGCTTTTAAGGTTTGTGAGACGTAAGAACAATTTTTAGTACAAGCCTAGGGCACCACTGTCTAGGTATATTATTGTCCTTCCTAAATAAAGGCAAAGAGCTGTGACTAGCTTTATCCACAGAGATGCTAAAGAAGATGCTAATCAATTTCAACTATGGTAAAAAAAGTTTTTCAGTGGTGTTGGAGCCTAATAAAAGTATGGGGAATAGGAACAACAGAGTGACAAGGGATGACAGTACTGATTATGACTCAGAAGTTTGGGCAAATGTCCATCCTCAGCCACTGGGCTTCTTCACAGGTAAAACGGGCATGTGGTGGCAATGAGGCTCTGGGTCTTACAGTCTTCTACTATCAGTTTAATACCCTCGGGGGCCTCTTCATTTACAGAATATTGATTAATTCTGGGAAGAGGTTTTGAGGGACGCATTTGGATTTTTTTTTTAATCTTTTTAGAAGTAAGCTCAAATGACTACATTAAAGTCCTAATCAAACCTGTGGGGATCCTCAGTTACTTTGGAAAATCTTTGACTATGGTTCATAGCTCTGCTTTAGTACAAGGAACATAAAGAATTGAGGGTTTAGCATTTAGACCCTAGAGCATCTCATTTTAAAGAGGTAGGTTTTATTAGGTGCAGGAGAGGCAGAAAAAAAAGAAAAGTTCAGTGAGAGGACTGGAAAGAGGAAACAAGGATATAGAGGTGGGGCTGGTGCAGAAGGAAAAGAGGAATATGGTGCTAAAGACAAAGAACGGAAAAGGAGAGAAAGTCCTCAGAAGTCTTCTTTTTTTATTTGTTTGTTTGCCTTGGTTAATTTAGAAATATTTTGTAAAGAGGCAATTTTTAGAGTTTTGCATGCATTTCAATGTCTCCAGATACCAATTAAAATACATATCCTATTCAGTTAGTTTAATTTTAGAGCCATGGTCTTCCATTCTGAGAAAACAAGTCTGGAAAGGTCAAAAGTTCCCCATAATGAATACTGAAGTTCTCAGTTATTTTTGGTTAAGTTGGTTCATTTAAAATGTGCATATAAGAAGGCACCATAGTTATAAGAACATAAAATCAGCCAAAGTCCCAGAAGGAAAACCCTCTAGAGAGAATTTAGAAGACTTGGGATGCCATATTTCAAAACCAATGAGTACCCAAAAGATCAATGCTTTCACAAAAGCAATAACACATCCCTAATGAACTCAGAGATCTCAATCAAAAGGAGAAATTGACTCTGAGACACTTACAGAACCAAAGGAAGCGGAGAGCACGTGGGTACCACATATAGTTCCAGGGATCGGTGGTTCTTCAGGGATTCATCTCCTTCAGATTCCCCTTGTGAGACCAAGTAACGTTAACCTTTAAAATAAAAAGGTAACAGGTTAGCTAGCAAAATCAAGTTTATTTGGGAATAGCAAACAAATTGCAATTTGGGCTATGCAAACTACGGCAAATCATATTTTGGAGAACAAAGGAAGGTGTGTTCCTTTATGAGGCAAAGGAAAAGTTGGGAAGAGCTATTTGAAAGTTCACTGGAGATTGTAGGGTTGCAGCAGTTTCTCATTGGCTGCTATTTCTAGGCAAGAAAAAAAATCTTCCTACTAGGGTATGTAAATCAAGCTTTTTCTGGCTAGGATAATGTAAAGTAATCTGTGATAAGCAGTATATGTGCAAAATATCCCACTTAGGGCTTTCCAACTCCATTTTGAATGAGGCTTTCCTTTATTCATTTACATATGTATTCATAATAGGTATATCAAGTCATTATGCTTTACACCTTAAACTTATACAGTGCCATGTCAATTATATCAATAAACCTGGACCTGCTGTATAGCACAGGGAACTATATCTAGTTACTTGTGTCGGAATATGATGGAGGCTAATATGAGAAAAAGAATATATATATATATATATATATATATATATATGACTGGGTCACTTTGCTATACAGTAGAAATTGACAGAACATGGTAAATCAACTATAATGGAAAAAATAAAATCATATAAAAAATAAATTTTAAAAAAACTGGAAAAATAAAAATAAAAATACTCATATCTGCCAAGAAGTACTAAGTCCTTCAAAACCTTATCCATTATCAGGTGCCAGCTGATTAAAGATCTCTATAACACCCTTCTAAAAAGTTACAGATAATGGAAAAAGTAAAAAATCATTTAAAAAAATTAAAAAAAGTTATAGAATATAATTAATTCATGCTTTATATTATCATGTATTTCCTTCATATTCTTAAAGGTTAATGGTCTAGCTTTAGTGGTTTAGGAATTTTTGTCAACTCAAGACACAATATTTGAGCATACTTTTTTTTTTCATTTCCAAATTTCAACTTCCCTGCTATCAGGATTTCTAATGAGGCTAAAAACAAATAAGAAACCCATCAAGGTAAAGGAGGTAGTGGAAAAAGGTCAACATGTGGCAACAGAAGCAGAAAGGTGATTTGAGGCTACTGACCCACAATGCATGATGGCCATGATACATCTAAGAAGTCAATCATTTTGAGCACACCTGGGTAGGAGGCTGCTTTATGTTGTTTCGGGTCACATACACATCATCTGATGGCTGAGGTTGTGTGAGTTAGATCACAAAAGCCTCGACTAAGGAGTGTTGGTCAAAAGACCCAATCCTGACCTCCCTGAGAACCGTTCAGATGGCGAAGCATTTCCCAAGAGAACAATTATTTCATAAAAATCTGGCAACAAATTTTTTTCTTACCTGTAAATTTTATTTGAGAATAACAAAGGTAAAAATAATTACATTTCCTGCCCTTTCCACTCATTTGACCTAAAGTAAAATTTCAAATCCACTAGAACCTGGAGGCTGTCATCACCATATATCCTGGTCACATAAACGGGAACTGCCCCAACCTCCCTGCTATCACAACCATCCCCATAAGTAACTAGTGGCTACTTATCCATACAAGTAAGTAACACGTGGCTAGTGACACAGCTCCATCATATATCCCTGATTAAATCTATTACGCTCAGTTACTACCTCTCAAGAAGAATCAAGCCAAGAAGAAACTGGAGGAAGGTCAAACATGGGGGAAATGTGAAGTATAGAAAGCAATGGGAGGCTAGGACATAAAATGGGCAGGTCTGACAAGATAATGAGGCGTCCCCAAAACACTGGAGCAGCCAGAAAGGTTAGGTTGGACCTCTACGGAGAAATTTTTGAAAAAACATATTAAAGTGGTCAAAGAGAAGGTCAAACTTCACCTAATTCACAACTCTATCTCCAGAAAAATCCACTCTTCCAGGTTCAGCGGGTGATAACTACAGGAGTCGGAAAGAGATGCAGGGACAAGAAATAGACCAAGAATACAAAATCACCACCTTGCACTACTCCATCTCCCTTAAGCCAGCTAACACTCACCTAGAAGGCACAGCATGAAATTAATACCCACTGGTGGCTTGATCAAAAACTTGTAAAGCAGGTAGAGAATGGTGCTGTTAGACCGCCCTCCTCACAGGTGGGCACTCTCGCACCCTTCTCCTGTGTTCCCTCAGGCTCAGTTCCAGCCTCTCCCCAAAAGGCAACCTTCCCACATCCGGGTTCTTTTCAGAGACCATGTTTTCAGCCGTCAAAAATTCGTTTCTTAGGAATTTCCCTTGTGGCGCAGCCGCAACGAATTCAACTAGGAGTCATGAGTTTGCCAGTTCGATCCCTGGCCTCCCTCAGTGGATTAAGGATCCGGGGTTGCCATGACCTGTAGTATAGGTCGCAGCCGCGGCTCTAATCTGGTGTTGTGGCTGTGGCTGAGGCTGAGGCCAGCAGCGTAGCTCCGATTCGACCCCTAACCTGGGAACCTCCATATGCCCCGGTTGGGGCACTAAAAGGCAAAAAAAAAATACGTTTCTTTGAGGGTGTTGGCGGGAGGGTGGCAGGGAACTGCGGTAATGGAAGCAGGGCTAGGTCCCTGGCGACAGGGTAGGGCCTTTGCCATGTCCACACCCACCAAGGGGAGGAAGAGCCTTGGCTCACCCGGGCGACATCCTGGTGCTAGGCTTGCTGAGTCCTGTTTGCTGCCACCTTCAACTAAGCCACACCGTTCCCCACTGGAGGGCTGGGGGACTAGAAATACGGATGCCTCGAAGGGTCCCACCTCACCAGGGTCTGCCGGCCTCGCACTCCTCCACCACCGCCCAGTCCACGCGAGAGGACGCCAGGGCCCAAGCCCCGCGGGAACGCGAAGCCCTCGAAGGAGCGTGAGACGCGGCCGGCGGAGGGCGCGGGGGGCGGGGCCGGGAGGAGCGAGGGGCGGGGCCTAGGGTCGCGGCCTCCGGGGGGGGCGGGGCTAGATCGCCGCGGGACTGGAGTTTAGCCCTCTTTCTCCATCTTCCGTCCGGCTTATAGTTCTTACAGGTCTGAGAGCTCGTGGACTGACTTCTTCCGAGACCTCCAGCAGCCTGCCGCCTCCCCCTGCCCGCCTCCCCGAAGCCCGTCGCCCCACAAGAATGCATTACCTAGTGCCACGGTCACGGTCGCCGTCACAGGCACCTTCAACCCCACCCCTGGCCTAACCGCGGTCCCTCTCTCTCCTTCACCCGCACCTGCACGCAAGCTCCGTCGGGCCGCAGGTGCGGACGGCGGCGGAATTCCACACCCGGCAGAGGCCCGCCAGCTCCAGGGAGGATAGAAGAGGCGCCCTTGCCCACCTACGGCTCCCAGGCTGATGTCCCAGGTGCGTCCGAATCCCTACAGGCTCCGCTCAACAGGGCGCTGAGGACCCTGGAGGCTAGGCCTCAGCGGGCCCAGCGGAGGCGCACCCTTGGCTTTCCCCTCCAAGAGGGAGAGACGGACCTCTCACTTTGGGGTCCCGCTCATGCTGCACCACCGATTCGCCACCTCTCTGCCAAGAACTTCTCGTTCAGAATTCCTGAAGACTTTAGAAACACAACTATTGATTCTGTTGGATGATGAGACTCCATGCGGGGTGGCGAATAAGCCGAGTTTTCCTGAGGTTAAAATTGAAGCAAGAGTTGAATTTCCATCTTTGTCCGCAAGGGAGAGGCCTTGTATGGGCCTACTTGTCACTCACGTAGTGTTCAGACTCTACATCTTTCATTTGGCGCGTTTGTTTCCGTTGAAATTCATTTCCACAGGACTGAAGTTGCTATTTATTACTGACCAGACCTGAGGGGCCACAGGCCGGCTCTCTGTGAGCAGGAAGCCCATGATTTCTGTGCAGCTTTGCGTTGAGCAATTTAGCAATAAAAAGCCCGTTTTCGGAGTTCCCGTAGTGGCTCAGTGGTTAACGAATCCGACTAGGAACCATGAGGTTGCGGGTTCGATCCCTGGCCTTGCCTAGTGGGTTAAGGATCCGGCGTTGCCATGAGCTGTGGTGCAGGTTGCAGACGCGGCTCGGATCCCGCGTTGCTGTGGCTGTGGCGAAGGCCGGCGGCTACAGCTCCTGTTAGACCCTAGCCTGGGGACCTCCATATGCCGCGGGCGCGGCTCTAGATAAGGCAAAAAGACAAAAAAACAAAAAAAGCCCGTTTTCTTTGAGGCTGGGTCAGTGTGATAGTGTCCGACTCAGCTGACTCCCTAATCAAGTGCGCCCTCCTTTTCTTTTTCCAGATTGTGCTTTTTTAGCCGAGAAGCATGGAAGTAATTCATGGCAGGCCCTACTGCTGCAGGGAGCTTGAAGGAGCTGACATGTCGTCGGACACCTTTTACTCCAATGAACTGCACACTCCACTACAAACAGTTGCTCGCCCAACTGCCTCAGAGGACAGGTAAGACAAAACCAGTGAAAATGAACAATTCACAAGGGTTTTAACATATTAGCGTATTTTTATTATGTGAGAAAATATAGATGGTTATAGGTCTCTTCCGTTTACTCACATCATAGGGAAAGCATAATAGGACAATTAACTAAACCTTGAGGTGTCCATGTCTGTCAAAACTTGATAAGAAGTAAAAAGTGTATATTTTCAAAAGGCAAATATCAAATTAATCTACTACATCCTAGATCTCTAGAATGATCTTTTCCTTCATTTGTAAATCAATGTTTAAATCAAACATCTTTTGTTTTATAAAAAGCAGTGTATGGGCCCCTATCATTTCCTAACACCATCTGCTCAAAAATAAACCTAGAATCTGTTATTCATAGCTGTTTTCTAAATTTTTGCCTTACCAAATTTCCTGAAACACATTAATTACACGTTATGTCCAAAACTGCATTTAGCATATATTGAGTGATTACTGTGTGTTGGCAGTGTATGAAACACTCTGTGTGTAGTAATTATTTTATTTTACTGTCTTTTTAAGGCCACACCCGTGGCATATGAAGGTTCCCAGGCCAGGGGTCAAATCACAGCTGTAGCCTCCAGCCTATGCCACAGCCACAGCAACACCAGATCTGAGCCCCAAGTACAACCTACACCACAGCTCACAACAATGCCGGACCCATAACCCACTAAGCGAGGCCAGGCTTGGAACCTGCGTCCTTGTGGATGCTAGTCAGATTTATTTATGCTGAGCCACAGCAGGAACTCCTATATGTAGTAATTATTTTAATCCTTACAATAGCCCTATGAGATAGATACTATTACTGTCCCCATTTTACTTATGAAATAACAGATACAAACAAGTAATTTTCCAAAATTTTACAGTGCCAGCTTTTCTGCATTGTATGTACTTGAATTATTTTGAGGGGGGAAAAAGAATCTAAAACCCTTGGTGAAAAATAGCCTGTGTAATAGTTTTCTTGCTTTTAGTTGTTTGTTTTATAATTTCACATAGTGAAATCTTTCATTTGAGAAGTCTTTCTCATTTAAGAAAGTGGTTAGAAGGTACAAACATCCATTTATAAAATAAATAAGTCATGAGAATGTAATGTGACTGTAATTAATAATACAGCATTGGGAGTTCTCTTTGTGGCTCAGTGGTTAACAACCCGACTAGGAACCATGAGGATGCGGGTTCGATCCCTGGCCTTGCTCAGTGGGTTAAGGATCCGGCGTTGCCATGAGCTGTGGTGTAGGTTGCAGATGCGGCTTGGATCCCACGTTGCTATGGCTGTGGCATAGACCAGCCGCTACAGCTCCAATTCGACCCCTAGCGTGAGAACCTCCATCTCCCATGGGTGTGGCCCTAAAAAAATAAAATAAAAATATTAATAAGCAGGTGTATTTTTTTTATATTTCTTCGACTGATAATTTAAGAATGGCAGCTACAAATATTCAAAATCACAGATGCCTACCTCCTTTTTCCATTCAGTTGACTCTCCTTACTTCTAGCAGGTTTCCTAGTTCATCAGGAAAGTAAACATCAATTAAGGAAGTGCCTTGAGGGAGTTCCCGTCGTAGCTCAGTGGTTGATGAACCTGACTAGGAATCATGAGGTTGCAGGTTCGATCCCTGGCATCACTCAGTGGGTTAAGGATCCAGCATTGCCGTGAGCTGTGGTGTAGGTTGCAGACGCGGCTCAGATCCCACGTTGCTGTGGCTGTGGTGTAGGCCGGCGGCTACAGCTCTGATTAGACCCCTAGCCTGGTAACCTCCATATGCCGTGAGTGCAGCCCTAGAAAAGCCAAAAAGACAAAAAAAAAAAAAAAAAGGAGTGCCTTGAGAACTGCTTAAGATTTAATATGAGTTCCTATTTTGTTACTGGGTTTATTCCATTGCTTTCTGGTTTCTGAAATTTTCTTTGACTGTTAGCTTCCTGTCTGAAAATGAGAGTATGTTTGTTCTGAGCTTTCCTTTAATCATGCCTTCTATTAATTACTGGCTAAATTCAGCCCCTCTGAGTCACTCCAAAGCAAGATATTGATTCATCCATAGGGAACATATTCTCTAAAAAAACAAGTAAACATTAATTTTATGTGGCTACAGATTGAAGCACTAATAGTATACTGTTATTTATCTTGTTATGGACACGTGTATTATTTGAGCTTTAAAATTATTTAATCTGAAAACTTCAGTACTTAATTAGTTCCTTCTATAAATGCTATTAGTATTAAAGCTAAGGGAGGAAATGTCAGACCCTAAAATAAAAGAGAAATATGACTTACTTTTCCTTTGCCTTTTATTTTAAATTGTTTCCTACAACTTACTGACTTTAGATGAATTCCAACCCAAATGATTGATTAACAGATTCTACCGGCTCATATTCCTGGGCTGGAGTAATATATGAGGGTCAGATGCTGAGAAATTGACTCATTTAATTTAACTTTAAAAACTTAGATATTAAAGCTTAGGTTGTCATTAATCAAATGTGTTTAAATATTTTTCACTTGTCATGCCTCCCAAACTGTGTCTGTTGATCATAGTCATAGATCATACCTCAGAGGTCTGAAAACTGAAGGCCCACATTCCTTTTTCAGCACCCCAGGTCAGTGGTCACCAGACTCTCCTTGACTAGGTAGTTGTAGGGGTTGGCAAACTTCTTCTGTAAAGGACCAGATAGAGAGTTCCCATTGTGGCTCAGTGGAAACAAATCTGACTAGTATCCATGAGGATGCAGGTTCCATCCCTAGCCTCGCTCAGTGGCTTAAGGATCCAGCATTGCCATGAGCTGTGGTGTAGAGTGCAGATTCAACTCAGATCTGGGATCTGGCATTGCTGTGGCTGTGGCGTAGGCCAGCAGCTACAGCTCTGATTCGACCCTTAGCCTGGGAACTTCTGTATTTCGCAGGTGCAGTCCTAAAACAACAACAACAACAAAAAGCAGATAGTAAATATTTCGGCTCTACAGTGTTTGTCAAACAACTCAGCTCTGCTGTTGTAGGGTGAAAACAGCCTTAGGCAGTAGCTAATATATAAATGAATGGTCAAGGTTGTCTTCCAATAAAATTTTACCGACAAAAATGGCAGTAGGTTGGATTTGGCCATAGTTTGCCAGCCCTGATCTAGTGACTTTATGAGATAATACTATAAGGCAATCCTGGGTGTTAGTTCTTCATTCTTTTCAGCAGATATTTATGGGGGCTTCCATTAAGCCCAGGGCTGTACTGGTACAAAGAAGAAAGCAGCTCCACAGCCCACACCCCCGTCTCTGAGCTCCCTTCCCATGTGTCTAACTGGCTCCCCACTGCTCAGATGGCACAGTCCGAAGGGCCCTTAAGTCCCTGCAGGGTATTGTCTTTATCTTTCCCCTCTTACACAGCCCTTCTCTGCTGTGCCTCAAATTCTAGAATTCTGTATCAGCTCTACTGATATAGCCCAAAATTTAACTGTGTCCTCTCAGCCCTTAAGATCTAGTTAAATTCCACTCAAATCTTTACTCTATGCCTTTTGGAAATCCAAAGCCTTCCTCAGAATTTATCCAGATTCCCAGGAAGGGGCTGGAGGATGGTCATTACTGACTTTGGGTTCCCGGTTCCATTATATACTGCTTCTGTTCAACATTTTGACCTAGGTGTGAAAACTCGGTCATTTTTTAGTTTCCTCCAGAGACCTCATCCGTTCAGAGCATTTGTGAGCTTGGCAAACTTCACTGATCAGTTAGGGGTCAGAAGAGAGAATCACATCACGCCGTTTAATATGTAACTAAAAGCCCCTTATTAGCCATAAGCTTCTGTATTTTTCAAGTTCTTTATCCAGCTATCACCAGAGTTCTCTCACTGGCTTCTCACCCAGTCCACTCACTTCCCATCCTGCTGATTTCTCCTCTTCTTATCCCTTCTCTTTCCCCTCATCTTCCTCTCTCAGGAGCAAAACAGAATCCCTCCCCCTGCACAGCAGCTTAATAGATCTTGGCTTGCTAGAGTTCCCGTTGTGGCTCAGTGGTTAACGAATCCGACTAGGAACCATATGGTTGCGGGTTCAATCCCTGGCCTTGCTCAGTGCGTTAAGGATCCGGCGTTGCCGTGAGCTGCGGTGTAGGTTGCCGATGCGGCTCGGATCCTTCATTGCTATGGCTGTGGTGTAAGCTGGCAGCAACAGCTCTGATTGGACCCCTAGCCTGGGAACCTCCATATGCCGTAGGTGCGGCCCTAGACAAGGCAAAAAGACTAAATAAATAAATAAATAAATAAATCTTGGCTTGCTTGAGTCCTTACTAACACCTAAACTGGAGAGCATCTGTCTCTTAACCAAGAAGCCTAAGAAAATATTTATCCTTCCTTTCCCAAGAAGGATTCTGTAGCCAGCGTTGTCAGGAAATTTCAATTCCATAACCTTTCTAACGTCTGGATTCCTATTTTCTTTCTTATGGAGCCCTGGCATCCCTTTCGGTCCTGTTAACAATGAGTTGCTTTTAAGAAGATGCTTTGCTTTTTTTTTTCTTTTCAGCATTTTGTTTGGTTTTGTCTTTTCCAGGAAAATCAAAGCAGTCAAATAGAAATAGAATTCAACTTCTCCAAGAAGATTTAACCCAGAGTACAATTGGTGCCTTTTCTAAGATTTTCGTGTCATTGTCTGCTCACAAGGAAGGCCACCTAGTCAGTCAATAAGTATTGGTTGAGTACCATATATTTGCAAGGTACTATGCTGTATCCTGGGGATAATGTGGTGAGTGTGCCAGAGTCCTTGTGTATGATGATCTGTCCTTTTTTTGCTGTAGAAACTATGATGAATCGGTGTTCCTTGTACTCTAGTACATTGTACTGTTCATCTCTCAGTGACAGATTACCAGTTTATTATAAAAGGATGTTGCTTAAAAATAGCCAGATGGAAGAGAGGCATAGGGGAGTTCCCAAGGTGGCTCAGCAGAAACGAATCCAACTGGGAACCATGAGGTTCCGGGTTCAATCCCTGGCCTCACTCAGTGGCTTAGGGATCTGGGGTTGCCGTGAGCTGTGGTGTAGGTCGCAGACGTGGCTCAGATCCTATGTTGCTGTGACTGTGGTGCAGGCCAGCAGCTATAGCTCCAATTTGACCCCTAGCCTGGGAACCTCAATATGTTGTGGGGGCGGCCCTAAAAAGCAAAAAAAGAAAACACAGGAGTAAATCTTCACGATCTTGAGTTTGGCAATGTGACACCAAAAACATGAGCAACAAAAGAAAAATATATAAATTGGAATTCATCAAAATTTAAAACTTTTTTTAAAAATGAAAAAAAATTTAAAACTTTTGTGCTTCAAAGAACACAAGAAAATGAAAAACAACAACATACAGAATGGGAGAAAATATTTTCAATCGATGTATCTGATAAGGGACTTGTATCTAAAATATAAAAGAATTCCTGGGAGTTCCCTTCGTGGCTCAGTGGTTAACAAATCCGACTAAGATCCATGAGGTTACGGGTTCGATCCCTGGCCTTGCTCAGTGGGTCAAGGATCTGGCGTTGCCGTGAGCTGTGGTGTAGGTTGCAGACGCGGCCCAGATCCCGCGTTGCTGTGGCTGTGGCAAAGGCTGGCAGCTACAGCTCCTGTTAGACCCCTAGCCTGGGAACCTCCATATGCCGCAGGTGCGGCTCTACATAAAGGCAAAAAGACAAAAAAAAAAAAAAAAAAGGAGAATTCCTACACCTCAATAATAAAAAGATAGCCCAATTTTTTTTTATGGCCGCATCTGCGGCATATGGAAGTTCCCAGGCTAGGGGTTGAATCAGAGCTGCAGCTGCTAGCTTAGGCCATGGCCACAGCAACACCAGATCTGAGCCAAATCTGTGACCTGTGCCATAGCTTGTGGTGATGCTGGATTCTTAACCCACTGACCGAGGCCCCGGATCAAACCTGCATCCTCACAGATGCTATGTCAGGTTCTTAATTCACTGAGCCATAATGGGAACTCCAAGATAACCCAGTTTTTAAAATGGGAAAGGGTGTATATAGACATTTCTCCAAAGAAGATGTACAGATAAACACATGAAAAGATGCTGAAATCATTAATCATTAAGGAAATGCAAATCAAAACCATAATGGAATACCACTTCACACCCAGTAGAAGGGCTATGGTTTTAAAAAATAATAGTCAAAACAAGTGTTAGCATAGATATAGAGAAATTGGAACTCTTCTACATTGCTGGTGGAAATGTAAGTTGGTGGCAATCAGTTTGACTATTCTTCAGAAAATTAATAATATAGAATTACCATATGACCCAGCAATTCAATTGCTATACATATATGTATATCCAAAAGAACCAAAAGCAAGGATTCAAGCAAAAAGCTGTACATGAGTGTTCACAGCAGCACTATTCACAAGATCCTAAAATCAAAAAAACCCAAATGTATATCAACTGATAAATGGGTAGAGAAAATACCATATATATGGTGTGTGTGTGTGTGTGTGTGTATATCCAAACAATGGAATAGTATTCAGCCATGAAAAGGAATAAAGTACTGATATGTGATACAGTCACAAAAGACCACATGTATGATTTCCTTTATATTAATAAAGGATTAAATAATCCAAAATAAGCAAGTCTATAGGGACAGAAAGTTGGTTAGGGGTTGCTTAGGGCTGGTTAAATGGTACAGGGTTTCTTTTGGAGGTGATGAAAATGTTCTAAAATTATTGTGATGATGGTTGTACATATTTGTAAATATACTAAAAATCATTCAAATGTACATATATATAGTACAATATAATATATTTATGAATGTATTTCCAAAAATCATCCAATTGAACACCCTAAATGAATGAATTATATGGCATATAAATGGATGAATCATGTAAGTGGATGAATTATATGGCAATAAAGATGTTTAAAGGAATAAGCACATATAGCACAACTGTTAAAAAAAAAATAAAATAATCCATAGGCCTTCAGGAATGTAACCTCTTTCCTCCAACAGTCCCATGATGCCTGTATAACCAGGATGTATCATAAGCTACCCAGCACTGAGAATTCTGTGTTCTGAAAATGTCATCTAAAAATAATATAGAAATAGGAATTTTAGTTGTTTGCCTTAGTCCATTCACACTGCTATAACAAAATGCCACAGACCAGATAGCTTATAAATAACAGACATTTATTTCTCACAGCTCCGGCTGCCGAAAGCCCAAGGTCATGGCACCAGCAGGGTTGCGTTCTGGTGAGAGCCTTCTTTGTGGTTCATAGCCGGCACCTTCCCGCTGTATCTCACTCAGTGGAAGGGCCTCGCAAGCTCTCTGGAGGCTCTCTTATAAGAGCAGAAGTCCCATTCATAAGGGTTCTTCATGACCTAGTCCCTTCCTAAAGGCCCCAGCTTGTCTTATACCGTCACCTGGGGCATTAGGATTTAAACATAGAAATCTGGGAGGCGGCGGTGGGGGGGGGACACAAACACTCACATCACAGCATTCTATGCAGAAGCTATTTCAAAAGGCTCTCTTTTTCTGCAGGTACCAGGAGTTAAGGGAGTCACTGCAAGGATGTAGGCTTCCGTGGGGCGCAGAAAGGAAATATGGTGGCATGATACCCATCTCACTCCCCGAGGAACACAGGCTAAGACGTGAGCCTCCTCGCATCATGGGCCACGGACATCAGCATTACAGATTTGGTGGAGAAACCTGGCCAAGGTAAATAAACTTTCTGCCCCTCACATAGAGGACTTCATTATTCAATTTTCTCCATTTCCTTGTTTTTGTTGTTTTCTTTTTTTTAGGGCCCCATTTGAGGCATATGGAAGTTCCTGGGCTAGGGGTTGAGTTGGAGCTGCAGCTGCCAGCCTATGCCACAACCATAGCAATACCAGGTCTGAGTCTGCAGCCTACACTACAGCTCACGGCAACTCTGGACTCTTAACCCACTGAGTGAGGCCAGGGATCGAACCTGCAACCTCATGGATACTAGTCAGGTTCTTAACCTGCTGAGCTGCTACAGGAACTCCAATTTTCTTTATTTCTGTTGTGAGTCCTTTGTTAACGTAAATTCACTTCCAAACTTATTTCTTTTGAAAAGACACAGATGGGAAAACTAATTATATAGTTTCTAGTTGTGAAGTCAGTAAAAAAAAAAAAAAACTTATCATCTTTGCTTTCCTTGGAGATGTTCAAGTATGTCATCAGAAATTTTGATTAATTCTCTTACTAATCACATTTTATCGAAACTAAACAGGAAGGTTCCTGAGAAAGATTAAATTTTCATTTTGCTTAAACAAAGAGCTGACCTAATTTGTACAGGTGTTCTTTTTTTTTTTTTTTTGGTCTTTTTAGGGCCACACCCTCAGCATGTGGAAGTTCCCAGGCAAGCGGTCGAATCGAACTGTAGCTGCTAACCTGCACCACAGCCACAGCAACGCCAGATCTGCCCCATCTGTGACCTACACCACAGTTCATGGCAACACTGGATCCTTAACCCACTGAGTGAGGCCAGGGATCAAAACTGCATCCTCATGGATACTAGTAGTCAGGTTCGTTTCCGCTGATCCACAACCAGAACGCCTATACAGATATTCTTGATTTTTTGGAACTTTTGATTTCTAATTTATCAATCTATAGTCATTGGAATCTTTTGGGCATTGTTTTCAAGTATTAAAATATTTCCATCATCATTTATAAATCTTAGTTACTCTTTCAGTGACTATTCAAAACACGGGTTAAAAATGAAGAGAAAGCAAAAAAAAATCTGAGCAGCAAATTAAATGCTTCATTAGTATTTACTTAGAAGTATGAAATTTACACAAAGCAAAATCCATCAAACTGTCACACAGGGCCTACTTCTGCTTTATCTAACAAACCTGGTTACCTAATTTACTAACAACCTAGATAACTAGTTTTTTATTCTAAAGCAGTTAAAAGAAGTAAATC
>PVHT020000105.1:18397114-18415570 GCA_004024745.2 Catagonus wagneri
GGAGTTCCCGTCGTGGCGCAGTGGTTAACGAATCCGACTAGGAACCATGAGGTTGCGGGTTCGATCCCTGCCCTTGCTCAGTGGGTTAACGATCCGGCGTTGCCGTGAGCTGTGGTGTAGGTTGCAGACGCGGCTCGGATCCTGCGTTGCTGTGGCTGCGGCACAGGCCAGTGGCCACAGCTCCGATTAGACCCCTAGCTCGGGAACCTCCACATGCCGCAGGTGCGGCCATAAAATGACAAACGGCAAAAAAAAAAAAAAGAAGTAAATCAGAAAAAAGCAAGCTGCAGTCAGAAAGAAAAACAGAAACAATAGGGAAGTGTGACAGCCTTATGAGAGCCTCAGTAAAGCAATAAAAATCAGGAAATGAAAAGTCCAATTGGAAAGATGCAAATATTGACATATTGTAGATAGTGAGGACCTCAAGCTCATTAATTAACACAACAGATTTATTTAAGCCCTCACACTCATGGAACTTACTTTCTGTTACAGTATAGATTTATAATATCTTTGTAAAGTGAATACTATTATCCTGGCTTTACAATAAATGGCACCCAAGAGATTTTGTACCTTTTCTTGGCCCAGATGGTTATGAAGTTTCAGGGGACTGAGTCCAGATTTTTTTGACTCCAAAGCCCATGTTCTTTTTACCTGTACACCCGTTCATTCACTCTAGCTATTCATTTATTTATTCAGTAATTCGAGTATAGCAAGCGTTGTTCTAGAGATTAGGGGGATAGCTCCTTGTGGAGTTTACAGATCCAGTCCCCAGAATTTGTATATTAAAAAAATGCACCGTATTGTGAATTAAAAGTATACTCACAGAGTCCCAGTCTGTAAAAAGAAAACCAAAGACTAGCTTCTTATGAAAAATCCATCTTGAAATGAGAGGTAAATGCAGCCCTGAGCTGTGGTGTAGGTCACAGGTGCGACTCGGACCTGGCATTGCTGTGGCTGTAGTGTAGGCTGGCAGCTACAGCTCTGATTCAACCCTTCGCCTGGGAACTTACATGTGTCACAGGTGTGGCCCTAAAGAAAAGACGAAAAAAAAATTTTTTTTCCCCAAATGTCTAGTGAATTTTTCCTGCATTGTTTATTAAAAAGTAAACTTTTCCCAATGACTGAAAAATGCTTCCTTTTTGGTTACCAAAGGCGACAGGTGAGGGAGGGATGGATAGGCTGTGGGTCTGGGATCAGCATATGCACACTGAGGTGTATGGAATGACTGGCCGATGGGGACCTGCTGTATAGCACAGGGAACTTTACCCAATATTCTGTGATTAATCTATGTGGGAAGAGAATCTGAAAGAGAATGGATGTATAACTGAATCACTTTGTTGTACAGCAGAAATTATCACAACATTATAAATCAACTACAAGAAGACTTTAAAAATTAATAAATAAAATGCCACCTTTTCACGTGCTGAATTATGATACATACATGGTTATGGTGATCTATTTATCTTTTTACTACCTTGCCATTACATTGTGTTAATTAAAAATATATTAAATTTAATCTTTTCTTTCTTTTCAGAAAGCTTCCTATTGAACAATTCTATTATTTGTCACAGAACAAAAAAAGTGATGTCTATGGAAACAATTCTTTGTAAGTTTGAGGTTTCTTTTCCTTATATGAGATCAAAAAACATTTTTAAGTGGAAATGTATATGCAAACTAAAGAAAGCCTCATAATGGGAAATTCTAGAAAAAAACAGGTATTCCTTTTTTCTTTAAATAGAGACCATTAATTGTGGAAACCAAGACCAAAAAACAACAATGAAAGAAATATACTCAAATCCATTAATAGTTTGTTGCATTTAAGCAAGTGAAGAAAAATAGGAACTATGGAATAGTAATGTTTGAAAGGATTCATACAAATCAACATGGCCCATCTCGCTGACTTTGACCTAGTTATTCAATCTAATCTGTACATATCTTAAAAGGTTCATAGAAAATGCTCCAGCACCCTCAACAAAACTTTTAGTCAGAGTTTTATGAGAGAAGTTCCCATTGTGGCGCAGCGGAAACAAACCCAACTAGTGTCCATGAGGACACGGGTTCGATACCTGGCCTCGCTCAGTGGGCTAAGGATCCAGTGTTGCTCTGAGCTGTGATATAGGTTGCAGATGCAGCTCAGATCTGGTGTTGCTATGGCTATGATGTAGGCCGTCAGCTGTAGCTCCAATTCAACCTCTAGCCTGGGAATTTCCATGTGCCACACCTACAGTCCTAAAAATAAATAAATAAATATAATTTTATGAGAAACACTTGTTATGACAATTTACAAATAACCCTTAATAAAATTACTCCCTAAGTCTCTTTTTGGGTAAGGAATACTTTATTTACTCTTTGCTTAGAGGAATTATTTTCTACTATACTAAATTACTTTTTGCTCTTTGAAATAGTTTGTTGTATATATTATAAAGGCATACTTTCTAATTCTCAGATGAAAATAAAACGACAGGAGTTCCTGTCGTAGCACAGCGGAAACGAATCCGACTAGGAATCATGAGGTTTCCGGTTCAATCCCTGGTAAAGGATCCAGTGTTGCTGTGAGCTGTGGTGTAGGCCAGCGGCTGTAGGTCCGATTATAGACTCCTAGCCTGGGAACTTCCATATGCCATGGGTGTGGCCATAAAAAGCAAAAAAATAAAAATAAAACACTGACAGTACTGAAATAACAATGAAAATATCAGTTTTTACTTTTATTAAAATTGTTAGGAATCTTTGTTTATATGTAAGAAGTTACTATAGAGTTCAGCCACAAGAGGGAGCCAAAAAGACATGAAATTTGTGATTGGCCTTCTATAACGTTTTGAAATGAGTAAACTGAAAAGTTGATAGCGGTAGTAAAATAATGAATAGATTCAGGTCAAGGAATTGGTGTCTTTGAGGATTTTTTATTTTCATTGTATCCTTTAAAACTTTGAATTTTTTTTTTTTTTTTTTTCTTTTTAGGGTCTGACCCATGGCATATGGAGGTTCCCAGGCTAGGGGTGAGATTTGAGCTATAGCTGCTGGCCTACACCACAGCCACAGCAACGCAGGATCCAAGCCATGTCTGCGACCTACACCACAGCTCTCGGCAACTCCAGATCCTTAACCCACAGAGAGCAAGGCCAGGGATCGAACCTGCATCCTTATGGATCCTAGTCAAATTTGTTTCCCCTGAATCACAATGGGAATTCCATCAAACTTTGAATTTCTTTTTTTCTTTTTTTTTTTTTTTTTTTTGCTTTTGAGGGCCACACCTATGGCAAGTGGAGGTTCCCAGGCTAGGGGTCCAATCGGAGCTGTTGCTGCCAGTCTACACCACAGCCATAGCAACGCAGCATCCGAGCCACATCTGTGACCCACACCACAACTCATGGCAATGCCGGATCCCTAACCCACTGAGCAAGGCCAGGGATCGAACCCGCAACCTCATGGTACCTAGTCAGATTCATTTCCGCTGTGCCACAATGGGAACTCCCAGACTTTGAATTTAAAAAGCTTTTCTCTTTTTCTTTTTTTTCCATTTTGAAACTAATCGATTTTAGGCATGTATTTGTCAACATCAGCTAAATTTGTCACATGAGATGCTGATTTAATGTTTCACGCATAATAACCAGTCTGGTAACACAAGATCCCACAGATTTTTATATTCATTGTCTTCTATTCCCCTATTCAACCAAAAATAGAACTGGAACACTTTCTTTTGTTTTTAGTTCTAACAAACTAAAAGTCCAGGTAAAGAAAGACATAAACCTTTTAAGATTCATGTGTATTACTTTATAAAACATTATATATGGTTTATGTACCACTTTTTTTTGGTCTTTTTGCCTTATCTAGGGCCGCACCTGTGGCATATGGAGGTTCCAAGGCTAGGGGTCTAACAGAAGCTGTAGCCACCGGCCTTTGCCACAGCCACAGCAACGCGGGATCCAAGCCACGTCTGCGACCTACACCACAGCTCACGGCAACGCCGGATCCTTAACCCATTGAGCAAGGCCAGGGATCGAACCTACAACCTCATGGTTCCTAGTCAGATTCGTTAACCACTGAGCCACTGCGTGAACTCCTGTACCACTTTCTAAATAGATAAATATATGAAAAAGCAAACAGTATATTTAATTTCACTGCCTTTACTATCAATTGATAACATTCTGTTCATTTTTTGGAGTTCCCACTTTGGTGCAATGGGTTAAGAATCTGACTACAGGAGTTCCTGTCGTGGCTCAGCGGTTAACGAATCCGACTAGGAACCATGAGGTTGCGGGTTACATCCCTGGTCTCACTCAGTGGGTTAAGGATCCGTGAGCTGTGGTGTAGGTTGCAGACACGGCTCGGATCCCACATTCCTGTGGCTGTGGCGTATGCTAGGCAGCTACAGCTCTGATTAGACCCCTAGCTTGGGAACCTCCATATGCCACGGGTGTGGCCCTAGAAAAGAAAACAAAAAAAAGAATCTGACTGCAGCAGCCCAGATCACTGCGAAGGTGTGGGTTCAATCACCAGCTGGATGCAACGGGTTAAAATAGGATCCAGCATTGCCACAGCTGCGTTGTAGTTTGCAGCTATGGCTTGGATTCAATCCCTGGTCTGGGAATTAATGTATGCCGCAGTAGAGCCATTAAAAAAACTATTCATTCTTCATAACTGAAATATTTCGTAAATATTTGCATGGGCTGAAACTAATTGTTAAAATACAGTGAAAGTGGATGACTGTTCTTCTCCTGTGTGGACTTTGTTCCTGGGCTACACTATTATTATCTGGCATGTAAGACTCAGAATAATTAGCAAATACATAACCTTCAAATGAACTGATTCAGAAAAGGCATGCCTCTGGGAAGGTGCTTAGATTTGTTCTAGCCTCTCTGGTAAATTCTCAACTTTTACTATCATGAGAAGCCAGCAGTCCTGGGCAAAGGGACAAAGCACACAGCATACTTATTAGTTTCTCCAGCCAGGCCACACTCAGGTTACTTTAGGTCACGTAACCGCACCACATGCTTGGTGTCAGGCTACCTCAGAGCACTTGGGCTACAGCCTATGAGACTGACTGTCAGTAAGAACCAGAGCTCTGTTATCTTTAGGAGAAGACAGAAACGCAAAGAGGGTGGTGAGTGGGACTAGCGTTAGTATGAGAACAATGGGAAAAAATGGATCAGTAGGCCACTGAGATTTGATGATACCCTATCTCTGTGGTCAGTATTCAGTGCTCCAGAAAAGTCAGTCAGGGATATTATCTTAGCAGTCCCCGTTGTGATTCAGAGATAACAAACCCAGCAAGTATCCATGAGGACTTGAGTTTGATCCCTGGTTCCCCTCAGTGGGTTAAGGATCCTGTGTTGCCGTGAGCTGCAATTGTAGGTTGATGACTCAGCCTGGATCTGGATCTGGATCTGGATCTGGAGTTGCTGTGGCTGTGGTATAGGCTGGCATTTGCAGCTCCGATTCAACCCCTAGCCCAGGAATTTCCGTATGCTACAGGTGTGGCCGCCCCAAGAAAGTTTGCAAATAGGATATATCTTTATTCTTAAGCAAGTTTCTAATAGGAATGTAAGCTTTAAAAAGTCCTTAATATGAATTAGGATTTGTTTCCTATTTTTATTCTAGGCTGCCCAAACCACCTAACTCAACAGTAGGGTAAGTAGACAACTGTATTTTCCTTTTCTCTTATAATCACAAAACAAAACAACAAACAAACCAAAAAACTGGCCACCAGCATGTCTCAGACAGTGGTGTGAGTACAAGCAAGACTTTTCAAAGATTTTTTTTTTTTTAAACAAGCACATGAGTGGATTTCCGGTCGTGGCTCAGCGGAAGCGAGTTCGACCAGGAACCATGAGGTTGCGGGTTCAATTCCTGGCCTCGCTCAGTGGGTTAAGAATCCAGCGTTGCCGTGAGCTGTGGTGGAGGTCGCAGACGAGGCTTGGATCTGGCATTGCTGTGGCTGTGATGTAGGCCGGCGGCTGTACCTCTGATTAGACCACTAGCCTGGGAACCTCCACATGCCTCGGGTGCGGCCCTAAAATGACAAAAGGCAAAATAAATAAACAAACAAACAAACAAGCACACAAGGCTGGTATAAGTCTAAGGTAACAGTGTTAACTGATGTCCCCCAATTATATCCCCTGCTAATTTTTTTTTTTTTTTTGTCTTTTTGCCTTTATGTAGAGCCGCACCCATGGCATACGGAGGTTTCTAGGCTAGGGGTCTAACAGGAGCTGTAGCTGCTGGCCTTCGCCACAGCCACAGCAACACGGCAACCTTCACCACAGCTCACGGCAACGCCGGATCCTTAACCCACTGAGCAAGGCCAGGGATCAAACCCACAACCTCATGGTACTTGGTCAGATTCGTTAACCACTGAGCCACGAAGGGAACTCCCTCCCCTGCTAATATTTTTAATAAATATTTCAATTTAGCACTATTTTAGATTTACAAAATTATTGGGAAAATGGTAGAGTTCCTGTTTGCCTCATACCTAGTTTCCTGTTATCAACATCTTATAATAGTGTGGTGCCTTTGTCACCATAATGAGCCAATATTGATACATTACTGTTGTTCAGATTTCCTCAGTTTTTCCATAATATCCTTTTTCTGTCCCAGACTCCTATACAGGATGCCACCTTACATTAAGTAGTCATGTCTCATAGGCCCCCTTTTGCTGTGGCAGTTTCTCAGACTTCTTCTTTCTCTTAAGTGACCTAGATCGTTTTGAGGGTTAGCTGTTTTGGGGATTATTTTGTAGAATGTCCCCTAGTTGGGATTTGTCTAGTGTTTTTCTCATGATTAGACTGGAGTAATGTGTTCTGCGGAGAAAGACCAGAGATAAACTACACTTTCATCAAAGCCTATCACAAGATACATGCTGAGTTCCCATTGTGGCTCAGCAGTTTTAAGAACCTGACTAGTATCCATTAGGATTCAGGTTCCATCCCTGGTGTGGCTCAGTGGGTTAAAATCCACCATTGCTGTGAGCTGAGGTGTAGGTCAGAGACTTGGCTCAGATCTGGTGTTGCTGTGACTGTGGCGTAGGTGGCAGCAGCAGCTCCAATTCGACCCTTAGCCTAGGAATCTCTATATGCCTCAGGTGTGACCCTAAAAAGACAAAAAAAAAAAAAAAAAAGTGATGTGTTGTCAACATGACTTAGTAGTCATGTTAACCTTGATTGCCCAGCTGAGATAGCATTTATCAGGTTCCCCCAGCGTGCAGTTAATCTTTATTCTCCTTTTTCCATCCTGTACTCTTTAGAAGAAAGTCACTGTGTACAGCCCACACTTAAAAGTCTGAAATTAAGAGTTCCCTTCATGGCTCAGTGGTTAACAAACCTAAGATCCATGAGGATGAGGGTTCGATCCCTGGCCTTGCTCAGTGGGTTAAGGATCTGGCGTTGCCGTGAGCTGTGGTGTAGTTCACAGATGCAGCTTGTGTCCCCAGTTGCTGTGGCTGTGGTGTAGACTGGCAGCTACAGCTCCGATTCAACCTCTAGCCTGGCCACCTCCATATGCTATGGGTGAAACCCTAAAAAGCAAAAAAAAAAAAAAAAAAAAGTCTGAAATTATACTGCATCTCCTTGAGGGCAGAGTACCTACAAAAATTATTTGGTATTCTTTTGTAGGGGAAATTTGTCTGTTCTTCCTCATTTATTTATTCAATCACTTATTTACATCACTGTGGGCTCATGGATATTTATTTTGCACTTTGATACTTTAGGAGAAATCCTGTACTACTTTATTGGCTTTGTCACTCAGATCAGCCATCAAGAGCTCCTGCAGTAGGCTCTTATATCCATAACCTACCATTGGTTTAGTTGTTTTTGAGTACCTTATCACTGTGGATTTTTTTTCTTTTAGTTTCCTTACTTTCTGGCACTGCAAGATGCTCCAGGCTCATCTTGTACATTCCTGCCCCAGCCCTAGAATCAGCCATTTCTCCAGGGAGCCCAGTTCCTTCCTCTGGAGAATCCTCACACCTCTGAGCACCAGGTGTGCCTGATGCTACCAGAGTCCCTTTCAATATTCACTGGAAATATTGAGATGAAATTTTTTTTTTTTTTAGGGCCGCACCCACGGCATATGGAGGTTCCCAGGGTAGGGGTCAAATCAGAGTTTCAGCTGCCAGCCTATACCACAACCACAGCAACTCGGGATCCAAGCCACATCTGTGACCTACACTGCAGCTCATAGCAAATCCTTAACCCACTGAGTGAGGCCAAGGATCAAACCCGCATCCTCATGGATCCCAGTCAGGTTCATTACCACTGAGCCACAATGGGAACTCCTGAGCTGACATTTTATTTTATTTTATTTTTTTTTTTTTTGTCTTTTTGCCTTTATCTAGGGCTGCACCCGCGGCATATGGAGGTTCCCAGGCTAGGGGTCTAACAGGAGCTGTAGCTGCCGGCCTTTGCCACAGCCACAGCAACACGGCAACCTTCACCACAGCTCATGGCAACGCCGGATCCTTAACCCACTGAGCAAGGCCAGGGATCGAACCCACAACCTCATGGTTCCTAGTCAGATTCATTAACCACTGAGCCACAACGGGAACTCCCTGAGCTGACATTTTAAAATTGTGTTTCAAATTCTCTTCATAGTAACGTGAAAAGCAAACCCTTTTTGTTGAATTCTTTTTCTCGGATCACCTTTCCGATTGTAGCTGATAAGTTCCAAAGACTCTTCCTTTGATCTCAGCTCCTCACTCCACCCCTTAGAAGAGCTGTGTAACATTCTGATAAAAATCTTGGTAGTCCTGATCCCCATCAGGGCAGACTGAGTCCAGAGACCTCTAACTGAATGATTCAAAGAGAAATTGAATTTATTTAAATACGTGGTAAGTGAATGTTTGGTAGTCTGCCTTTTCCTTATGATTTTTTTCTCTATTTAGGGACACAAAATGAAAAATAGTATTTGTAAATCATTTAATATAACAGGAATATAATTATCTTCTACATAGTCTTAATTGAAAGCAATAAATATACATTCTGGTCATTGTACTTGAATGGGTTACAGCTTGAACATTTAGTTGAAGGTATAATTTACAATTTTGGAGTTCCCATCGTGGCTCAGAGGTAACGAATCTAACTAGCATCCATGAGGATGCAGCTTCGATCCCTGGCCTCACTCAGTGGGTTAAGGATTCTGCGTTGCCCTGAGCTGTGGTATAGGTCACCGACGCGGCTCAGATCTGGCGTGGCTGTGGCATAGGCCAGTGGCTCCGATTCAACATCTAGCCTGGTAATCTCCATATGCCATGGGTTCAGCCCTATAAAGACAAAAAAAAAAAAAAAATTTAATTTTTTTTAATAAATAAAAATAACCTGTACAACATATACAAGATATTAAATGAAACTCCATAGACTCAATATACATAGGCTAGACTCAAGACACACAGAGTCCATAGTTTTCAGGTCTTAAAATTAAAAAACAATTTCCTAAATCATTAGCAGCTAGAACTGAATACTGTTTGTTAGGAAATATACACTTCTAGAATCTGAAGGGGAAAAGATTTCTGCCTCAGTTCTTAGTGATAAGAACTAATTTGGGCCTCTCCCTGCCTTTCTAACTCCCACCTTTACCCCTTCTACACAAAGCCAAAATCCAGGCCGTAGACAAAACCAGAAAAATCCCAAGAGGTACAGATACATACTTCACAAATTTACTTCCTATCAAGGGGACCAGTCCCCAGAAAGAAATAGCTTATCAAGTTCTTGTGGGTTTGTGTGTGTGTGTGTGTGATTTAACATCCTCTTGGCCTTTAGAATTTATTTTCTAAATTAACAGGTTAATCTCTACTTTCTGGTGTCCCTGTGATGAAAACAAGAGATAATGAAAACAAAAGTAATGGCCTTTGTTCAGGAAGGGAAGTCCTTACCAATGTCAAATTAGTAGAACACAGGGTCACCTTGCCCTGGCCTCTGGCCTGGGGCTAAATGCATATTAGCTGGTTATTCTCCAAGAAAGAATGTAGATAAAGCAGGTAGCACAGGGCCTGGCACATAAGTGCTTCATTATCAAGGCTGTAGTTATGTGTGGCTAAAAACATTTATAGTCAGTGTCCTTTGGGTTTGTTTTTTTGGGGGTTTTTTTTTTGTTTTTTTTTTGCTTTTCTAGGGCCGCACCCGCAGCATATGGAGGTTCCCAGGCTAGGGACCACTGAGCCACGGAGGGAACTCCCAATAGTCAGTGTCCTTTGGAGTTCCCATCGTGGTTCAGAGGTCATGAACCCGACTAGTATCCATGAGGACGCAGTTTGGATCCCTGGCTTCACTCATTGGGTTAAGGCTCCAGCGTTGCTGTGAGCTGTAGCGCAGGTCACAGACTCAGCTCGGATCCTGTGTTGCTGTGGCTGCAGTGTAGGCACGCAGCTGTAGCTCTGATTTGACCCCTAGCCTGAGAACTTCAATATGCCATGGGTACAGTCTTAAAATAAACAAACAAACAAAACAAACCCAGGAGTTCCCGTCGTGGCTCAGTGGTTAACGAATCCAACTAGGAACCATGAGGTTGCAGGTTCGATCCCTGGCATCGCTCAGCGGGTTAAGGATCCGGTGTTGCCCTGAGCTGTGTTGTAGCTTGCAGATGTAGCTCGGATCTGGCGTTGCTGTGGCTGTGGCGCGTAGGCCGGCAGCTACAGCTCCGATTGGGCCCCTAGCCTGGGAACCTCCATATATAAAAAAAAAAAAAAAAGGGAAAGAAAAGGAAACCCAGAAATATACTGTCTCACAGTTCTGGAGGTGACCGAAATTTGAGATGAAGGTTTCAGCAGAGCTGGTTCCTCCAGAGGCTGTAACACACCCTGTTTGCCGCTCCCTGACTTCTGGCAGTTCCCGGCCATCTTGGGTGTTCCTTGGCTGACAGATGCGTCAGATGTGTCAGCCCCATCTACCTTCACCTTCACATGGCATTTTCCCTGTGTGTGTGACTGGGTACGAATTTCCTTTTTATAAGGACACCAATCATATTGGATTAGGGATTCGCCTCATTCCAGGATGACTCATCCTAATTACATCTGCAGTCACCTGCCTTCCACACAGGGCCTCATTCTGAGGTCCTAAGTCTTAGAACTTCAACGTACAGATTTGAGAGGAGGGAACACAATTCACCCGCTAATACCAGTCTTGCTTTTTTTTAAAATTTTATTTTCTAATTACATATAACATTTCTCTACTCCAAGGACTTCTTAATCTCAGTTCTCTTCTAATTTAGATAGCTCTCAGTTTTTTTTAACCTCTGCTGGTTCTTCAAATGATAGGAAAATTATACCCCTGTGGTCTTTTTTAACTTGTTGGGGGTTTTTTTTTCCTTTAGTATGCTAGCGATTTTTGCCTTTTTGATTTCTCAATAGTACTGTGTACACTGTGTACATAAACAGGCAGTATATTTTGTTGATTGATTGCGTAAAGAAACAGGTGGCCTGGGTTGAAAGCTCAGTCCAAGATGGTAAGAGATCACTTTGCACGTTGAAACCGAATGCCCAAGAACGATTCCATAAAATAAAGTACTAGGATCCTCTGAAAACAAGAGGCAGGAATGGAAAGCAACTGGAAACTCCACCTGTAGTATTCAAAAAACTGCAAAATTCATATGTCTTCCAATTCAATATGTTTATATTAGTCGTGCAACTTAGGCCTTGATAAAGAATTCAGTATGATTCATTTTAAAAGTAAAATTTATTTTTCATTTATCTGGCAGAATTGAGATTTCATACGTTTTATGGTTTATAATCACCAGAATGCTAAATCCATGAGTATAGGGACTTTGACTCCCTGTCATATCCCAGGAATTACAATACCTGCCACAAAGAAGGGTCCCAGTAAATATTGGATGATTACATTTTTCTATCTTTTTTTTTTTGTCTTTTTGTCCTTTTATGGATGCACTCTCGGCATATGGAGGTTCCCAGGCTAGGGGTCTAATTGGAGCTATAGCCGCTGGTCTACACCACAGCCACAGCAACGCCAGGTCCGAGCCGTGTCTGCAACCTACACCACAGTTCATGGCAATACCAGATCCTTAACCCACTAAGTAAGGCCAGGGATCGAACCTGCAACCTCATGGTTCCTAGTCAGATTCGTTTCCACTGCACCTCTACGGGAACTCCAATGATTACATTTTTGCCTTTTGTCATTTTAGGGCCACACCAGCGGCATATGGAGGTTCCCAGGCTAGGGGTCAAATCGGAGCTGCAGCTGCTGGCCTGCACCACAGCCACAGCAGTCCCAGATCCTTAACCCACTGAGCGAGGCCAGGATTGAACCCACGTCCTCATGGATACTAGTCGTGTTCATTAACCACTGAGCCATGATGGGAACTCCGATTACCTTTTTTCAGTTATACTTCTTTCTGTTTTATTTTGTTTGCTCAACCAAATCTCAGAGAAATCTGCTCCCTGTATCCGATTGAACACCCCTACCACACACACATCTCTCGTGGTGCCATGTTCCCGACCTTTACGTCACCTAAGGACGTCTACACCAGCGTTAAAGCACGAGCCCAACAGCCCTTTCCTCCGACTGTGCCGACAAAGGCTTATGATACGACAGTTTTGAAGACAAGAGGTAAGATGTGATTTTAAATCAAAACAGTTTTAATTCTTATATCTGAAGTTCATTCAATGCTAAAATTAAAGGACCTCATCACGAACCAGTTAAATCAGTTTCTCTGCAGATGCTCTTAACTTTTCTTCCATACACAGAGCTTCCTATGGCAGAACCAGAAACTAAACTTTGTAGAGTTAGTTGTTTTTATTCTACCTGTATTTTCTATTTTTATTTCTTTCCTGTTCTCTCTGTGGTTCAGCTTTTAAAAATTCCATCCTCGCTCAAGTGATCAGTACAAAGGACAGTGGTTCAGAGCATCAGAGTCTAGACATGGGTGTAGCTGTTATGGTGAAACTGAAAAGATTGTCATTAAGGAGTTCCCATCTTGGTTCAGGGGTAACAAACCCAACTAGCAACCACACGGACACACATTTGATCCCTGGCTCCACTCAGTGGGTTAAGAATCCAGCAATGCCATGAGCTGTGGTGTAGGTCAAAGATAAGGCTCGGATCCTGCATTGCTGTGGCTGTGACATAGGCTGGCAGGTGCAACTCCAATTTGACCCCAAGCCTGGGAACTTCCATATGCCACAGGTGCAGCCCTAAAAAGCAGTAAAATTAAAAAGTAAAAGATAGTCATTGAAATCGACTCAGGAAGTCATGAGAGCAATTTGTTCGGTTCCTCTTAAAACCTTGGAGTGTCTTTTCACAGATGGAAACCCTGGGATCTTCCCAGATGTTTCCTTAGAGAGGATGACAAGCTCAGACACTGTCCCACACTAGACACCTCAAAACATAGAAGCTAAACCTAGAAAGGATGCTAGAGAGAAGGTAACTGAAGGTGGCACAAGGGGTACATGGTAGATAGAGGTAAATATTAATTGAATGAATTTAGGCTGTGAGGTAGATAAGACACAAGAACTGTGCTATGATGCAGTTCCTCTGTACATGAATATTTGGACCCGAGTATAAGAATAGAATACTCCCATCATTACTCTGAACCTTAGCACCTTATTAGGAGACAGTAAATTTTGAGAGCGATTATAGTGGTAGGTTTAAGAGCATGGACTATAGGGTCCAGCTGCCCGGATAACATGCTGGCTCTGCCACTTACCACGGATCATGGGAAAGTTCTTTAACTTCTCTGCCTCCACTTCCCAGTCTATAAAATGGGAATATTAGTACTTACCTCATAGATAACATATTGTTAGCAGTTTTTTGTTTTGTTTTTGCTTCTTAGAGCCACACCTGCGGCATATGGAGGTTCCCATGCTAGGGGCTGAATCGGAGCTACGGCTGCAACCTATGCCACAGCAATGCCAGATCGGAGCCAGGTCTGCAACCTATGCAACCTACACCACAGCTCACTGCAACACTGGATCCTTAACCCACTGAGCGAGGCCAGGCATTGAACTTGCGTCCTCATGGATACTAGTAGTGTTCTTAATGGGAACCCCCAAAGCTGTCTTCTTTATTATTTATTTATTTATTTTTTGGTGTTTTGCCTTTTTCTAGGGCTGCATTCATGGCATGTGGAGGTTCCCAGGCTAGGGGTCTAATTGGAGCTGTAACCGCCAGCCTACACCAGTCACAGCAATGCAGGGTCCGAGCCACGTCTGCAACCTACACCACAGCTCACGGCAATGCCAGATCCTTAACCCACTGAGCAAAGCTAGGGATCGAACCCGCAACCTCATGATTCCTAGTCAGATTTGTTAACCACTGTGCCACAATGGGAACTCCAAAAGTTGTCTTCTTTAAATATTCTTTTCAAATGCCTTTTTGGTAAGTGAGTACTAACACCGTTACTTGATAGTTAGGGAAAAACCTAAAACAGGTAGTATAGAAATGTATTTGCTGAGCCTTCAGAGACCAGAAGGAAAATCTAGGAAGCTTTATAATTTACCTAAGAATCCCTTTCATTAACAAGAAAGGTGCAGCAGCGGGGCTGCCTCAGTCTGAGAAAGCACTAGGGTTAGAGACTCATTCTCACTCCGCGTGCCCCACACGCAGCTCATTACCGGAGGCGGTTCAAACAAAGCTATAATACAGCTAAAGTGTGCACATGTCTTCCTCTGTACCTCCTAATTTTTTAGTTTCTATTTATTATACCCATAAATCCCATTAATTAGAAGACTGCTTTTCTGGAAAATTTCAGGTAATCCCTACCGATACGAACTTCTTGATTTTCCCATGGACTCAAAGAAGAAAGCCTTGGTTTGGCCAGGTCAGGGTGTATATTATGACGTAAGTATATTTTAAAATATGTATTTAAGGCAAAGTAAAAAACATTTTGACTTTACGTGTTTATAAAAATCCAAGAGACAGATTTATTATTTATCCAGATGAAAATTTGAGTATTTTGACTGTGATTCACATTTTCTTTTAATTTTTGTATCTGGTTTCATATACTTCTGGCAGTTATGTAACATTTCCATAGTTACAAAATGTTCCCCCCAAAAGCAGGTAGAGGAGGACTGTAGCTCACTTACTGTATATCCCCAGTTCTATTAAGATTCATAATGTATCAGTTAGCTGCAAATATGCATAGAGTAAATGGGAGGTTTACAGAAAGATTTGCAGTTTATTGTCCCAACTATTACATTTGTGCAGTTTCAAAAATAAAATAAGGGGAGTTCCCGTTGTGGCACAGTGGTAACGAATCCAGCTAGCATCCATGAGGATGCGGGTTCAATCCCTGGCTTCCTCAGTGGGTTCAGGGTCTGGTGTTGCCATGAGCTGCAGTGTAGGTTGCAGACGAGGCTCAGATCCCAAGTTGCTATTGCTGTGGTGTAGGCCGGCAGCTGTAGCTCCAATTCGACCCCTAGCCTGGGAATTTCCATTTGCCATGGGTGCAGCCCTAAAAAGATACATAAAAATTAAAAAATTAAAAAACAAAAATAGAATAAAATACCCACCATTGATTAAGAAATTGCTATACACAAACTCCTTTAGATATAGAGTGTCATTTAACGCTTACAATACCCTCAAACAGTTGGTATCATCACTCCCATTTTATAGATGAGGAAACTGAGGCTCAGAGCATTGTGACTACCTCATAATCACAGAACAGGCTCATGAGACTCCAGTCTCTTTTCTTAACCTCTGTACCATGAATCCACACAGTAAAAGGAAAACATTTTCAAATCATGAAAGAAAATGACTAGGCATTTGAAAATAATAACAGCTCACATTCATTGGCCGGTTAGTTTGTGAGAGGCAGTAGTGCCAAATGTTTTCCATATATTATTTCCTTGCATCTAACAATATATGAGATAGGCAAGAAGAATTATGGAAGGCTGGAAACATTTGAATTTTTTCTTGGAAAGACCACTGTGACAGGCCAGACTGTGCTTGTTGCAGTGTCACAGTTATCTGCGAAGTAAGAAATTTCCCGGGTTTTTTTTTAAAGTTATATGTTAAGAAAAATCCTTAAAGAATCGTGTATTCTACTAATTATAAGTACCATCATCTATGCCTTTCTTCTTCTTCTTTTTCTTTTGTCTTTTTGCCTTTATCTAGAGCTGCACCCGCGGCATATGGAGGTTCCCAGGCGAGGGGTCTAACAGGAGCTGTAGCCGCTGGCCTTCGCCACAGCCACAGCAACACGGGATCCGAGCCGCGTCTGCAACTTACACCACAGCTCACGGCCACGCCGGATCCTTAACCCACTGAGCAAGGCCAGGGATCGAACCCGCAACCTCACGGTTCTTAGTCGGATTCATTAACCACTGAGCCACTAAGGGAACTCCCAATGTCTTTCTTTTTTTTTTCCGTTTTTTTTTTTTATGTGTTTTTGTCTTCGGTTTTGTTTTGTTTTTTCATCATCTGTGTCTTTCATTCTTTCAATCAAATGGTATATCTGAGCAACCCCTGGGTCCTTGGCAATCCTGACTAGCTCCCCTTTACCTGAGCATGAATGTCAGTGCTTTAACTGAGCTTCACAGACCCTATGGTTCTGTCCTTCCTGCTCTCTGGGCCTTGACCAGGTTCATGGCCATTTCCTGTTGCTGGAATGCTCTCTTCTCAGGATCTCTGCCTGGGTCAGACTTGCTTTCCTCAAGGCCCAGATCAACTCTCATTGTTTATGCTGCCTAGCAGGAAGTGAAGGAAATCAGAAGGCCCGTGGTCTAGATCCTACTGCATCTGCCATCTGTTCTCTCAGTGATATTAGGCATATTGTTTCTCTTCTCTGAACCCTAATAAACTGTATCTGTATAATTGCAGTGAGATCTGTCCTAAAAACCTCACAACATATGCGGATCATCGAAAGCACCCTGAAAAATACAAAGTGCTAACATTTATAAAGCATTATTATTCCAGCAGAAATGATTTCTCTCTCTTCTGCCTCTACAACACTTATAACCAGTAACTTCACATTAATTTTATATCCCGTCAGCTAAATTATAAGCTCTTTGAAAACAGACTATAACATGTATATTCCCCACAACACCTTGTACGTAAATATTTTTGATTTATTTGACTCATCTTCTAAGGATTACCCCCCCCCCTTTTTTTTAGGGCCATACCTGCGGCTTATGGAAGTTCCCAAGCTAGGCATCAAATCATAGCTACAGCTGCTGGCACAGCCACAGCAACTCCAGATCCAAGCCGCATCTGGGAACTACACCACAGATCACGGCAACTCCAGATCCTTAATCCATTGAGCGAGGCCAAGGATCGAACCCACATTCTCATGGATACCAGTCGGGTTTGTTACTCCTGAGCCACAGTGGGAACTCTTAATTCCACTTTCTTAATCTATTTTAATTGGACTTAATTTTCAGACTTTTAGTCATTCTTCTGGCTCATCCCTCATCCTAATCCAGTTTTGTGCTTCCCTGGATAAGGAAATAAAGTTATAATTGATACTGAGCTTGATGGGAGTGCCTCTTGACTCATCCTGGCTCTGAAATTTATCGACTTTATAATCCTGGCTATCAGTAATATACTTAAGCTTTCAAAACCTCAGTTTCCTCATAGATAAAAAAGGAATAGTAAAATCTATCGATAGGGCTGTCTTAAGAATGAAAGGCATATAAAAGAACTAAGCACCGTATTAGCACATAATAAGCTCATACTAAATGTCAGCAGCTCTAAATATTTTTACTCCAGTGATTGTAACACTTTGTCAAATTATTGATACTAAGATATGGGTAGTTTGGAAAAGAGATTTTTTTTTTCTTTTTAAGACCATACCTGCAGCATATAGAAGTTCCCGAGCTAGGGGTTGAATCAGAGCTGCAACCGCTGGTCTGCACCACAGCCACAGCAACACAGGATTGCAGCCTATACCACAGCTCACAGCAACGCCAGATCCTAAACCCCCTGAGCGAGGCCAGGGATCAAACCTACAGCCTCATGGATACTAGTCAGGTTTGTTACCACTGAGTCACTACGGACACTCCGAAAGGAGAATATTTTAAGTGCAAGAGTTTACCCTTTTAAAAATTCAGTGCTGGGGCTTCCTTCCATCAGTATTTTGGACATCACTTCACCCTCATCCTTTTACACTTCGTGTGTATGAAGCCCATGCTTCTCATTGGCCTGGCCCGGTCCTCCCCACCAGTCGTCATGACCGCTGGCCCTCTAGCCCTCACCTCTGCGCCTCCCTGCTACCGCTCTCTTCTCATCAGCCATGTCCAGCCGTTACCAAGCCAATCAGAACATTCCTTCTCCCTTTATAATTGGCAAGTAAATAGGTTATAACATTCGAGTTTTCTGTGCTGATTTTGTCATTACTTGCTCAAGTTGCCAAAGACTTGTCCTTTCTGTTTCTCAGAAATCAAGCATCTGGCCTGAGTTTTTGCAATACGGAAATATTCTTTAGGATGCTATCTACCTTGTAGTCATCTTTTGAGTAAGATGAGATATAATCACTGAGGTCAAGTGCCACGATAAACCTCCCTAAACTTGGACTACTTGA
>PVHT020000105.1:18415670-18482975 GCA_004024745.2 Catagonus wagneri
GGGGTCTAATCGGAGCTGTGGCCACTGGCCTGCACCGCAGCCACAGCAACGCAGGATCCGAGCCGCGTCTGCAACCTACACCACAGCTCACGGCAACGCCGGATCGTTAACCCACTGAGCAAGGGCAGGGATCGAACCCGCAACCTCATGGTTCCTAGTCGGATTCGTTAACCACTGCGCCACGACGGGAACTCCTACTTGAAATATTTTAACAAGCCATTTTCACAGCCTAACTGAGCCTACTCCCAGTTTTCCTTAACTCTAAATTTGGAAGGCCCTCCAGCGTCACTTGGAAAGAGTGCTTGCTATATCTCCCTTACGGAAGAGTGTGGTTTTCCTTCCTGAACCAGCTGCCCTCTCCCAATCTAAAGTGTCTTTCCTCCTCCTAGGGTACATCCCTCACTCCTAGGACAGCTCCATCTCTCCCACAGTGATCCGCAATGACCGTGATCCACGCGCCTCCTCAAATAACCGTAATTTATTGGACCAGCACACAGGCGCCTCCCTTAGAAACGTGTCATCTTGGAGTTCCCATTGTGGCTCAGTGGGTTAAAACTCTGCCTAGTATCCATGAGGACATGGGTTGGATCCCTGGCCTCACAACGCCAGATCCTTAACCCACTGAGCGAGGCCATGGATACTAGTTGGATTCTTAACCTGCTGAGCCACAGCAGGAACACCAGGCCCAGGCTGTAGAAGGCCCCGTGCTTTTATAGGGTTTAACTCTGGCCTTCCTCTAACTGTGCCCCTCCCTATGGGGTGGGAAATTTGTGGGCACAAGGAAATATGTCCATCTGGAGCCCATGTTCCCCAGTCCCCCCCCCCCAGACTGATATTGGACTGCAGATTCTCTGGGGGGAAAAAAAAAAGCTTAGAACCCAGTTTCAGAGTCCTCATGGGGTCCCATCCTCAGGTCCATTCTCCCAGGGGTTGACCGTGCTGGGGCTAGTATATACCTCTAGGCTCAAGGGGTGGCCAAAAGATAACTGTTTGCTGGAAGTGGACATAATAGGTATATGGAGCTTGAACTTGAGGGGTAGGGTACCGTCATATACAAGGCATCTCATAGTTTGGGATGGAACTGGAAGAAAGCAGTAAGGGGTGCTGAGGCCAGTGGCCAGTGGCCAGCGGTGGGCTCTTTCTGAACCACTATGTCCCATTTGAGTGACTTAACCATCAGAAATTCATAAAAGATATCACATGGTATCATTTCAGGCAGGCAAGGGGAAGTGAGAGGCAGAAAATTCAGGCTAAATTTAGCCAAAGGAATTCCTAAGAGCCCTTTGTATCTCAAATAAAACCTCACTGGAGGTAGAGTATTTCCCGGCACATTCCTCTGAGGTGCATTTTGAGAGTTCCTGCTAAAGCAAAAGACATTTAGGAGTTCCCTTTGTGGCTCAGCGGTTAATGAACCTGACTGGCATCCATGAGGACGCAGGTTCGATCCCTGGCCTCGCTCAGTGGGTTGAGGATCTGGTGCCGTGAACTGTGGTGTAGGTAGCAGACGTGGCTCGGATCCCGCGTTGCTGTGGCTGTGGTGGAGGCTGGTGGCCACGGCTGCGATTAGACTCCTAGCCTGGGAGCCTCCACATGCTGCAGGTGCGTCCCCAAAATGACAAAAGGCAATCAATCAAGCAAGCAAGCAAAAGACTTTTAGAAAAGACCTCACCGTTACTTTGATAAAATACTGTGTTTAACTCTGTGGTTATAGTTGCAGAATCTTAGTAATAATGAAGGGAAAAAATAGCCTGGAAATCCCTGTGCCCTCTTCCTGCTGATATGCTGAAGCAGCGCTCATTCTACTTGAAGACACTAACAGCAATGATCTTTCATATTCATATTCTAGTTTCCTAAATGTGTTGAGAAAAACAAGCCAGTATTCTACCCAAAACCACCTAAAACCTTTGCTCCTAACTCTTCTTTAAATTCGTGGGACCCTAGTAACTCCCTAAAAGAAGCCAATATACAAAGAAATCTTGAGAGGTCCCACTGGATCACTTCGTACAATCATGATTTTACAGGTATGAGTTCTCTTTAGTATGAGTAAAAAGAACAAAATTGGAATATTTGACAAGTGCTCTTACAAGCTTTTATCTTCCAGTATTTTCCCCAGTTTCTTACTTTAAATGGTAATAGAAATAAAGTGGGTGGTAAGTTTCTCTTAGCGGGTAACTGGGAAGTCAAGTTGGTTTTCATTTTATTGGTTCTAATTATAACAAAAAGGGGAGCAGGTTAGTTTTTCTATGAGAGGTCTCAATTTAAGTGCCATTTTCATTTTACTCTAACAAAGTAATAAGATATGATGTTTCCATTAAGGTCTGGGGCCCATGAACCCCCTTGAACTGGATGATTACCATGAAAAGGAGGTAGCAGAGTTAACTGGACAGATAGGATTTGACCCCGAACCTGTAAGTAATTGCAGTCAACTCTCAGTTATTTAGGGGGAAAATATCCAGGTGTTGGGCACCTTCTTGCTTTGCCCACTTTTTATTTGCTGAGTGTTAGTGATCAAGCTAGCAAAGGGAAATTTTAACTCAATTCAGAAGTTAATTCTGAATTGATTCAAATTTGTCCACTGCTGGTTTTTTTTTTTCTCTATAGGGCCGTACCTGCAGCATATGGAGGTTCCCAGGCTAGGGGCTGAATTGAAGCTGCAGCTGCCAGCCTACACCACAGCCACAGCAATGCCAGATACAAGCCGTGTCTGCAACCTACACCACAGCTCATGGCAACACCAGATCCTTAACCCACTGACCGAGGCCAAGGATCAAACCCGCATCCTGCATCCCACATCCTCATGGATACTAGCCAGGTTCATAATGCACTGAGCCACAATGGGGATTTCCTATTTATTTATTTTTTTTGGCCACACCTGCAGCGTGTGGAACTTCCCTGGCCAGGGATCGAACCTGTGCCACCACAGTGACCTGAGCTGCTACAGTGTTAATACCAGATCCTTAACCCACTGTGCCACAAGTGAACTCCAGACTTCCCCACTATTTTAAAGAACAAGCAAGGTTTCTTTTCTTCATCACAGTGCTAGGGTTTTTTTGTTTTTGTTTTTGTTTTGTTTTCTTTGTATTTTGTCTTTTCTAGGGCCGCACCCATGGCATATGGAGGTTTCCAGGCTAGGGGTCTAGTCGGAGTTGTTGCCGCCAGCCTAAGCCAGAGCCACAGCACAGTTTTTAGACTGAACACATTTATTTTACATTAGTTTCCATATTTCCCAAGGCAATATAAATCTTTAGACCAGAAGTAGTTCCACAGACTCTGCTTTATATTCACTGAAGTGTTTTTAATTTATTTTTTTAACTTGCAATGAGCATTCTCTAAGGCTAGAAAACACTAACCTAACACTCTCAGGTGTGTTCAGCAACTGTCCCGATTTCCAGATTTGGCCCTGTAGGGTCCAGCCCCTCAAGAAGCAACTTTATCATTTTTACAAAAAAATACATGTACAGTTACATAAAGGATGCTTGTCATATATTATACTTGCATATAAGTATATTCTGTGCAAAATGATCATGCAAGTGAATCAATACCTAATGGTTTGGGTTTTTTTTGTTTTGTTTTGTTTTTTGTCTTTTTAGGCTGCACCTACGGCATATGGAGGTTCCCAGCCTAGGGGTCCAATCGGAGCTGTAGCCGCCAGCTTACACCACATCCACAGCAACGTGGGATCCCAGTAGTGTCTGGGACCTACCTCACAGCTCACAGCAGTGCTGGATCCTTAACCCACTAAGTGAGGCCAGGGATCGAACCCACATCTTCACGGATGCTAGTCGGATTTGTTAACTGCTGAGCCACGACGGGAACTCCCAACACCTAAATTTTTATTAATAACAAGATAAACTATGCCTAAAATAGTTGGAAGTTTAAGAGAAAGTTTCAGTGAGTCTTGCTGGCTTCTAATTAAAACATAAATAGTGGAGTCTGGGAAGGCATGTTTTAGTAGTGAAAAATACGTGTATGAAATACTTTCTTGTGGTATAAAGAATAAAATTAAGGTACTGCTATCTAGGTAGGATATGATATACTGTATACTTTTTTGTTTATGATAAATTTAACAATGCATTGCAAAGAGCTAAGATTTTTTTCTTTTTTTAAAATGGAATCTACTCAAACCTAAAGGTTATAACAAATTTGTTGTTAACAGTATAGAAACTCCTCCAACTCTGAACAGATTCAGTTCCGAAAAGATGCTCCTAAGTCCATTTTGTTTTCGAAGTCCATACTAGAGTTATTATTGTCTTACTGTTTTGTTTTGTTTTGTTTTGTTTTGTTTTGTTTTTTGTCTTTTGTCATTTTAGGGCCTCACCTGCGGCATGTGGAGGTTCCCAGGCTAGGGTTCTAATCGGAGCTGTAGCTGCCGGCCTTCACCACAGCCACAGCAACACCAGATCGGAGCCGCGTCTGTGGCCTACACCACAGCTCACGGCAACGCCGGATCCTTAACCCACTGAGCAAGGCTAGGGATCGAATCTGCAATCTCATGGTTCCTAGTCGTATTTGTTAACCGCTGTGCCATGACGGGAACTCCCTTGTCTTACTGTTCTTATTTTTATTATGTTTGCTGTCAGTTCTATCATCATCAGACATCCATTCTTTTTTTGTTTTTTTAGTTTTCTTAAACATATTATAAAAATTTTCAGACACACAGAAAAGTTGATACAATTTTACAGTTAACACCTATATACCCAGCATCTGGATTCTACCATCAGCATTTTGCTATACTTATTTTATCACATATCTATCTATCTTTTGCTCTCCAAAATCCATATTTTTTATGCGTTTCAGTGTTGAATTGCATACGTTAGTCTATTTCAGCCCTAAACATTCAGCATGCAAGTTATTAAGCGGAATTCAATTAGTTTTTTCTTTTAAAGCAAAATATACATTCATTACAATTGTACACATCTTTTTTCCATTTAAATTATAATTTAATGTTGCTCCAACATTTTTAATTTTTTAGAGTTTTACTGAAGTATAGTTGATTTACAATGTTGTGTTAATTCCTACTGTACAACAAAGTAATTCGGTTATACATCTGTACACATCCATTCTTTTTCAAATTCTCTTCCCATATAGATTATCACAGAATATTGGCTAGAGTTTCCTGTGTTATACAGAAGGTCACCACTGGCCAGTCATTCCATATACCGTAGTCAGTTGCACAGATTTTAAGGGTGTATTCAGTGAGGGGTTTTTTGGGGGGTTTTGTTTTGTTTTTTGCTTTTTAGGGCCGCACCCATGGCATATGGAGGTTCCCAGGCTAGGGGTCAAAGCGGAGCTACAGCTGCTGGCCTACATCACAGCCACAGCAACACAGGACCCGAGCCACATCTACGACCTATACCACAGCTCACAGCAACACCAGATCCTTAACCCACTGAGCGAGACCAGAGATTGAACCCACAACCTCATGGTTCCTAGTCGAATTCATTTCTGCTGCACCACGACGAGAACTCCTATTCAGTGAGTTTTTTGACAGATGCATACACCTTCATAACCCAAACCCCTATCAATATATTGAACTTTACCATCATTCCAGAAAGTTCCATCATGCCCCTTCCAAGTCAACTCCTCCCTCTTCCTCTTGTCCCGTAAAGACATATATCTATCAATAACCCTTTAAATATACTCACAGCTTTTGCAGTTATCAGACATAATTGAGTTCACAATATATAAAACATCTCAGAAAGAAGCACAGATATGTCCAACTCCCCTCAGACCAGTGTTTCTCCAAGTATAGCACATCACCAGCCTTAGCATCACCCAAAATTCTTGTTAAAAAAGCAGATTTCTGGGAGTTCCTATTGTGGCTCAGTGGTATTGAATCCAACTAGTATCCACGAGGATGCGGATTCTATCCCTGGCTTCACTCAGTGGGTTAAGGATCTGGTGTTGCTGTGGCTGTGGTGTAGGCGGGCAGCTACAGCTCCGATGAGACCCATAGCCTGGGAACCTCCATATGCCACAGGTGTGGCCCTAAAAAGACAAAAAAAAGAAAAAAGGAACTTTTGCCTTGGCCTAATAGGACTTTGGCTGAGATTTAAATAACTGCACATAACTGTTAGCATCATCTGTTGGTGATGGGCTGAAGTTTTGTTCCACTGGTTCCTTATATCTTTGAACGTTTGAAAGCAAAGAGTTCATACTAGAGGAATTTCTCCACAATAAAGTAAAAATATGCCCTTTCCTTCCAAAATTTTAGTGTCTTTAAATTATCAAGATATCGAAGACCATTGCAATTACATTCCTGCCCCATCCTGTGTTTACTCAGATTGTGAAAATGGGTATGACTTTTGACCTGCCATTTGTGGCAGTATCCTGACAATGCCAGATTTATCAGTTAATTGATTTTCCCTTTTTTTATCCCACCACTGCAGCAAGAAAAATTCCATCCTGCCTTAAAACCCACTAGACCCTTGGAAGGACGAATTGCCCGGCTAATTCAGAACCGACGTCCTCTGGAGCCTGTTGTCCAGCAACGACCACCTTCCTGTCCAGATTGTACCCCTAGAGTTTTGTGTACTTTTCATACCTTTGTACCCAGTTCTACAGAAATGATGGCTCTGAGCAATAACATGCCTGCCGGTGTGATGCTCAAAAACCAGAAAATTGAAGACAAGATTAAGGAAGAACAAAGCTTGCTCTCTACCTGTGCACTCCCATCCTGTTACCCAACAAAAGATCTGGCTAATACTTATGATGTAAAACCATTTCCAAAAATCACAGATACTAAAAAGACGGAAGATTTGTACTGGAGACAGCTGTCATTAAAACCCCAGCCTATACCTTACTGCAACCCAGAATATTACATTCCCTATGAACATTTAAATCAATACGATATGTGCCAAAACCCTGTTAGTCTTAGTAAGCCTGGTATTTTACAAAATAAGCTTGACTCAGAAGCTTTCCATTTTGAACATTTTTTAAGTAAGCCAGAACAGTTGCCCTTGAGTGTGGAAAACGATGAAGAAACAAGACCTATTCTGGGTTGGATTCCTGGAGCTGGCGTGGCCAAGCCAAAGACTGACCTGCTAAAACTGAAGAACTCTTTTTCAAAAAGTGGTGCACAGAAACGTTTCCATGAATCAATTCTAGAAGACCAAAAAGACCTCCGGGATAAGGTGCATTCAGGGAAGAAACACCAATTCTATGGCCATAATTCTTATTATTTCTATAATTGAGATATTCATCCTTCCCTTCAAAACCCAGCCTCTTGCAAGAAAAGAAAAAAAATATAGCAATTTCTTCCTCGTTGCTGGATTCCGTTTTCTAGAGAAGCAGTAATGAGCTTGTTAATGACGTCTATGTTTTCAGAACTAAAGTTAGGATCTGGTCAGAAGAACCCAGAAAAGGTGATGTTCTGACTTCTTCAAAAGTTTAACAATTTGGCAATAAAATAATAGAACCAGAAAATTTTAGTCTTTAATCGCATTTTCAAATCATACTCCAAGGAATTTTTTCAAAATCCCGATAAACAATGTTTATGACAAAGTTTTACAAAAAGTATTTGAAAAAAAACCCTCAAATTCCCAATAATTGACAAATGTTATACAAACTAGTATCTTAATAAACTATGTGAACACTGTAAATGTTTGTACAAAGTAATGTTAGGTACAAAGGCAAAACTCAAATGCCCAGTTAACTGAGAGATGGACAGCTCTACAAACTGCATTATTTAAATAAATATGTAGGCCTGTTCTTTTATGTGAACATATGGACAAAACAAGTTAATAGAAAAGATGAGACCCCAGATGCTCTGCATGCATACCTTCTAAGCTGGATATTTCTTTTCCTTTAAACTTCTGATAAGGAAATATAACCATTTCTTTTATGAAGAAAGAATGATTTTATTGTGGAGAGCTAGCAATGGCTCTAACTAGTAACTGATGAATTCTGTGACAAGAAAGGATGCTGTCTTAGTCTGTTTGGGCTGCTATGACAAAATACCATAAACTAGTGGTTTATAAACAACAAACATTATCTGTCACAGTTCTGGAGGTTGGGAAATCCAGGTCACTTGCCGAGCCTGTTCAGGGTCTGCTTCCTCACTGACCGCTCTCTTCTCACTGCAGCCTCATGTGGAAGAAGGGGCAAGGGATCGCTTTGGGCTCCTTTCCTTTTTTTCTTCTTTTTGTCTTTTAAAGGCTGCACCTGCAGCATATGGAGGTTCCCACGCTAGGGCTCAAGTCAGAGCCGCAGCTGCCAGCCTACACCACAGCCACAGCAACACGGGATGCAAGCCATATCTGCGACCTGCACCACAGCTTGTGGCAGTGCAGGATCCTTAACCCAGTGAGTGAGGCCAGGGATCAAACCCACATCCCAAAGGACAATATGTCGGTTTCTTAACCCACTGAGCCACATGGGGAACTCCTCGGGCTTCTTTTTTAAGGACATTAATCCTGTTCATGAAGCCTATGCCTTCATGAACTAATCACCTCCCAAAGACTCCCACCTCCTAATAATCTTGGGATTTAGGATTTCAATATATAAATTTGGGGGGAGAAAAACATTCAGACCATAGTAAATGGCTTGATACCAGTTATTCTAAAGTCAAAAATCATGATTTTTAGAAGGTGTCCACCAAGAATTTAGCTAACCTCTAAATGCAAGTCAACTCATTGAATGTGCCAAAAGGTACATTTTATTTTATTTTTTTCCTTTTTGGCTGCCCCACGGCATAGGGAGTTCCCCAGCCAGGGATCAGATCTGAGCCACAACTGCGATCTTTGATGCAGCTGTGGCCACACTAGATCCTTTAAGCCACTGGGCCAAGCCAGGGATCAAACCTGCTAACCTGCCACTGCAGAGACGCAGTGCCCATTGTGCCACCGTGGGAACTCCAAGAGATACATTTTAGAAACAATTTATCAAGGTAAGTTCATAAGGAATTTCTATGAAAGTTTTGTGGAGATTTCTTTCAATTTTTCTTTTTGTTTCATGGCCAGTTTGTCATTTGGTTACACCCTCTTTTAAATGATTCGGGCTAAAATTATGGATTTTTTTTCCTAATTCTAGTCTATAGAATTCATTATATTCATTATATTAGGTATTATGGGAAGCAAAAAGTTAACATGGTAAAATAACACTGGGGAAAACCGGGGGCAAGAAAGTCAATCACATGACTTAATCACAGGATTCTCCATAGGCTTTAACATGTAAACATATTTGGGAAGGTCTAAAGTAAGGGGGCTACAGTATTGATGTTTCTCAAACTAATCTGATCCTTTTATCGTAGAGCACATTCTCAGGCTTGAATTCCAAAGAACAGACTTTAGAAGATGCAACTCAGCAGTATAGGAATTTTGTTTATTTGCTTGCTTTTAGGGCCGCATGGCATATGGAGGTTCCCAGGCTAGGGGTCGAATTGGCACTGCAGCTACCAGCCTATGCCACAGCCACAGCAACACCAGATCTGAGCCACGTCTGCAACCTACACCATAGCTCACGGCAATGCCAGATCCCTAACCCACTGAGTGAGGCCAGGGTTCAAACCTGCATCCTCATGGATACTAGTCGGGTTTGTTTCTGCTGCACCATGACAGGAATGCCAGAAGTTGGGGTTTTCACTGCACATTTTCCACTGGGTTGCACTGGGGCACAGGGCACTGGGTTGGTTGCAGAACTGCATTCTGGCTTTGTGTTTTCACTCCATCAACCTCGCTGCAGTAGTGATGCAGCCTTCCCTTCAGACATCTGTCTTAGCCTCAACTCTCACAGGAGTTCGTCAGCCCTACTCCTGACTCTGCTGGTTGTTGAGGCTAATGGATCTGGCCTTATGTGGTGACAAAAAAAATGCACACGCCAAGTATGATCATCATAAAATCAATTTTGAAAAATCTTTATGGAGGCTTCCAGACTGCCTCCATGAATCTAATTTCGTTTACTCTAAAAAGCACATTAGAACTATAGGGAAGTTTTTTGGTGTTGTTGTTGCTGTTGTTTTTACTATATCTTTGTTTTATCCAAAGTATAAACTAGCCAAGTTGGTAGGAGGAGTAGAGCCGGGACATCAGAACGTTTTGGAAAGGAGATGAAGAACAACAGATCCCATCTGGCTGAAAACACTGGGACCCTAAACTAGCAGCGGGGAAAACAGCCCAGTTTATACAGCAGAATCCTCGAAAGACTCTGAGACTCAGCAGCAGGAGTGTCTGAGTCTGGGAGTAAAGGCAAGGAGCTAAGGTGAGGTGGAGGGTTGTTAAATTCAGGAAGAGTGAGTGAAAACTTAGACGCAGTTGCTCCTTAGGTCCTCTCCCTGCCCCACCCACCCCACGCCCCAGTGCTAGACAGCTGCCTCCCTCACCTTAAGTTTGGAGGGATTATTTTCCAAAAAAAGGGAATACTGGCATGGGGAACACCAGGCAGAGCTGAGGACTGGACACTGTTCAGAAAATAAGGCGATTTCCCATTGTGGCTCAGCGGAAATGAATCCAACTAGTATCCATGAGAACTCGGGTTCGATCCCTGGCCTCGCTCAGTGGGTTAAGGATCCGGCATTGCCATGAGCTGTGGTGTAGATCGCAGATGCAGCTCAGATTTGGCATTGCTGTGGCTGTGGTGTAGGCTGGCAGCTGTAGGTCCAATTATACCCTTACCCTGGGAACTTCCATATGTTGTGGATGTGGCCCTAAAAAGCAAAAAAAGGAAAAAACAGGGGAATAAGTATTTGTAGTTGTATCAGTCATGGTCCCAGTGGGAAGCAGAGCCTCAAAGTGTTTCCCTGAGTTTGGTGAATGACTCTTTACAAGGTGTGCACAGGAGTAAGGGAATCTCCAGCAGTGATGCCCCCAGGAACTAGCAATTGTAAGACCCTCCCAACCCTTCAGGAAAAGGGAATGGTCCACTGTTAAAATGCAGCTCCCAGAAAATGATAGACATCAACTCTCCAGGAGAGAGTTCCCAGCTGAGGTTGAACAAGGCAGTGCTCGCCCTTTTGTTCTCAGCTCTCATAAACAAGTGTCCTTTTTGCAGGCTAATTCAAGGCATGTTTTTCGCATTTTGTGCCTTTTGTTGGTTATTTTGCTGTTTTAAATGGCCCCAAGGTAGAGCCTAAGTACAAGAAATCTGTAGGAAAATGTCTGTTAGATGTGCTTCATTCAGGGGTGAGTTTTTAGACATGACACCAGAAACCTGATCAATATAAGAAAAAATTCACAAACTATACTTCATCAAAATTTTAAAAATTTGGAGTTCCCATTGCGACTCAGTGGTAACGAACCTGACTAGTAACCATGAGGACGCAGGTTCGATCCCTGGCCTCACTCAGTGGGTTAAGGATCTGGTGTTGCCATGAGCTGTGACATAGGTTGCAGACAACGCTCAGATTTGGCATTGCTGTGGCTGTGGCGTAGGCCGGCAGCTGCAGCTCCGATTCAACCTCTAGCCTGGGAACTTCTGTATGCCACAAGTGCAGCCATAAAAAAAGATTAAAAAAAATTTTTTAAACTTTGCTGTGTTTTAAGATCCTGTTTAGAGGTTGACATGCTGCACTACAGGAGTTCCCGTCATGGCGCAGTGGAAATGAATCTGATTAGTATCCATGAAGTTGCAGGTTTGATCCCTGGCCTCGCTCGGTGAGTTAAGGATCTGGAGTTGCCATGAACTGTGGTGTAGGTCACAGACATGGCTCAGATCTAGCATTGATGTGGCTGTGGCACAGGCTGGTAGCTGCAGCTCTGATTCTACCCCTAGCCTCGGAACTTCCATATGCTGAGGTGTGGCCCTAAAAAGCAAAAAAGGAAGGAAGGAAGGGAGGGAGAGAGGGAGGAAGAGGAAAGAAAAGCACTACAGACTGGGAGAAAATATTTTTCAAACTACATATATAATAAAGGACTAATACCTAGAATATATAAACAAGTCTAAAAATCCAACTGCAAAATAACAATCCCAGTTAGAAAATGGGCAAAAGACATAAAGAAACATTTCACCAAAGAGGATACAAATGGCAAATAAACATAAATGAAGATGTTCAACATCATTAACCATTAGGGAAATGCAAATTAAAGACAATGAGATCATGACACACCTATCAGAATAGCTAAAATAAATGGTGAAACACCAAGTGCTGATGAGGATATGGAGAAACTGGATCACTCATACATTGCTAGTAAGCTCTGGAAAATGGTTTGCCAGTTTCCTAAAAACTAAACATGTAACTCCCATATGATCCATAAATTGTACTAATGGATGTTTATCTCAGAGAAATGAAGACTTATGATCACACCAAAACCTGTACGTAAATATTCATGGTAGCATTATTTGTTATAGTCCAAACTGGAAGCAACCCAGATGATATCCAGTAGATGAATGGATGAACAAATTGTACATTAATAGTGGAATAATATTAATAATGGGATAGTATTTGGTCATAAAAAGTAGTGGAGTTCTGATATATGGCACAACATGGAGGAACTCTAGAAACATTATACTAAGTTAAGCCACGAAAGACCACATACTGTGTGATTTCATGGATATGAAAATCCAAGGTATGGCTATCTATTGAGACGGAAAGTAGATTTTTGGTTGCTTATGGCCAAGGGGTTAGGGGTGACAAGAATGGCTATTGAATATAGTTCCCTGTGCTATATGATAGGACCTTGTTGTTATCCATTCTATATATAATAGTTTGCATCTGCTAACCCCAAACTCCCAATCCATTCCTCCTCTCTACCCTCTCAGCAACCACAAGTGCTTTCTCCACATTCGTAAGTTTGTTTCTGTTTCGTAGATGAGTTCATTTGTGTCATATTTTAGATTCCACATATAAATGATACAATATGGTATTTGCCGTTCTTTTTCTTACTTCACTTAGTATGATAATCTCTGGGTCCATCCATTTTGCTGCAAATGGCATTATTTCATTCTTTTTTATGGCTGAGTAGTAGTCCGTTTACCTATGTACCACATCTTCTTTATCCATTCATCTGTTGATGGACATTTATGTCTCAGCTATTGTAAACAGTGCTGCTATGAGCATAAGGGTGTATCTTTTCGAATTAAATTTGTCATGATATATGCCTAGGAGTGGGCTTGTTGGATCGTATGGCAATTCTTTTATTTTTTGTCTTTTTAGAGCCATACCCACAGCATATGGATGTTTCTAGGCCAGGGGTCAAACTGGAGTTGCAGCCATCATCCTACACCACAGCCACAGCAACACCAGAACTGAGCCATTTCTGTGAACCACACCACAGCTCATGGCAACGCCAGATCCTTAACCCACTGAGCAAGGCCAGGGATCGAACCAGTGTCCTCATGGATACTAGTCAGATTTGTTTCTGTTGCACCACAACAGGAACTCCTAAGGCATTTTTTTAATAACAGTTATACCCCTTACCAGCCACTACTCTAGGAAAAGATGGAGGTAGCGAAAAGATACATGAATAGGAAACAGAGTAACATGCAGATTATTGTTCTCCTCAATTTTCTCAGCTATCTCGAATACACTCTAAGCATTATGAATCTCTTTGGGACCTAAATACACAGATGTTAAGCACAAAATTTATGCTATCAGCTTTATTACATGAATGTGGCAGGTTTTCTTTTTGGCTCTTGTTCCTTCCTCTCATCTTCCCATTACTTTCTTCTTCTTCTTCTTCTTCTTTTTTTTTTGTCTTTTTGTCTTTTCAGGGCCTCACCCGCGGCATATGGAGGTTCCCAGGCTAGGGGTTGAATCAGAGCTGTTGCTGCCGGCCTATGCCAGAGCCACAGCAACGCCAGAGCAGAGCTGTGTCTGTGATCTACATCACAGCTCACGGCAACGCCGGATCCTTAACCCACTGAGCAAGGCCAGGAATGGAACCCACAACCTCATTGTTCCTAGTTGGATTCATTTCCACTGCACCACAATGGGAACCCCTTCCCATTACTTTCAATAACCAGATTCTTTATCCACAACATCCTTAGTTAAAAGTATTAAGAGCTTCTAGTTTTCTACCTCCCCCATAGGAACACAATCAATTCACTAGACCAGCTGATTTATGGCTATTTCTACATGATCTGTAGTGTCAGCACAATGCTGATACGCCCATCATTCAACTGAACAAAGACTAGTACTTCTGTTACCACAAACAGAAGATTTTGCTAGAAAAATTACCTATTTAAGGACCAAGTATTCCATCAGTGAGTTTGGGTGGCAATATCAGGACTTGGTCCCAAAAGTACAGGCTGAATTTGCAAGGTGTCGCTAAGCTTGGTCTTTCAAAAACTTGGATAGCTAGTCAGATGTGCCTACTTCAGTCGTACACTTAAACACTATCTTGGTTCCCTCCAAAAGCTGCAGAAGGTCTTGGGTAAGTACTGTGACTTCTGCTCTGTTTTACAGCACATGTCTGTGGCATGTCTGTGTGCGATGAGAGGAAGATGGGAAATCCAGACACAAAAGACGACAACAACAAAAATAACCTCATTTGGAGAGACAGGTGTTCTGGAGCAGACACCAGGCAATCTGTGGTTTGGGAGGGATCTGGAATAATCTAAATTAAACTCCTAGTATCTATTGCTGAATTAAGAGGTGGGAGGAAGGATGCTAGAAATGTAAACTCCACCACTTTGATTTATTTACTGATTTATTCCAAGTTCCTAGAAAGTGCCCAGCACATGATATGCATTCAGTAAACCCTTGAATGAATGAATTCAGCAGCGCTGGGCAGAACAGGGAAACGAAGGAAAAATCAAGTAGAATTCTGAGGCTAAATTGAGAGACAAGGAAGTTGAAAAACTTCTCAGTGACAAAACTGCATTTCAGGAAGGAGAACTAAGGTATAATTACTAGAAGCTATGGTGATCAAACCTACACTTTTAGGAGTTCCCATTGTGGTTCAGCGGTAACCTGACTAGTATCCATGAAGATGCAGGTTGGATCCCTGGCCTCCCTCAATGGATTAAGGATCTGCGTTGCCCTGAGCTGTGGTGTAGATTGCAGATGTGGCTCGGATCTGGCATGGCTGTGGCTTGGTCAGCGGCTACATCTTCGATTAGACCCCTCGCCTGGGAACCTCCATGTGCCTCCGGTGCGGCCCTAAAAAGGAAAAAAAAAAAAAAAAACGATATGACCCCAAGCTCATTGGCTGACTTAAACATGACCTTCACTTAGGTTAGATGGGATGTAAATTCTCTCTAGATTCCCAAAAAATTCTCTAACTATGTAAAAATGTTTCTTCCTGGACGCTGTTTGCACGCATTCCTTGCTCTTTCTACACACAAATGCAAGATGGAAGTGCTGGCAGAAAAGAAGCCGGCAGGTGAGGGACCAAAGCTACAATCCAGGCAGCTATAATACCGCAACTGCAGCATCTGTCCCACTCTTCGGGCGTCCATCAAGGGGAGATTTGTAACATAAAGCCACAAGGTGGAGGGAAACAAGAACAAGGTCAGGTGCTCGTGTCCAATTCTTAGAACTCTGGTTCCAGGCTATCTCTCTGGGGTGCAGCTGGCGCCAGCCGCGGAAATACGATCGAGCCTAGATAAAGGTAACCAGCTAAAGCAATGACAGCCAGGAGATCTCTAGACGTGTCCACGTTGGGCTGTCTCTCTCCAGGCCAGGCAAAACGTGCCGCTCAAAGAACATTACGTCAACCAGCACGAAACGGTTACCTCGTCCACATAACGCCCTCAATCTGCCCCACCCTGCCCGTCATCACACGCATACACACACAAAAGGTCAGAGAGCAACGCCCGCCCTTCCCGGCACAACCTCGGTGTCGTACCTCTAACGGCCTGTCGTAAAGACCCGGCAAGAGAGGCCGCGACAGGAAGGGCATGCGTGCGGTACACCCTACCCTGCTAGCCGGCGTGCGCGCGCAGGCCTCCGACGCAGGCCCTGGAGACCGGGGCCAATGAGGCGCGGTGACGTCAGTGCGTAGCAGCCCGCCGGGCCGCACGCGGGGCTGCCAGAGGGCGGAGCCAGTTCGGTTGCACCAACGCCGGTACATAGGCGCGGACCGGCGTGTCCTTGGACTTAGAGAGCGGGACGTCCGGCTCGCGCGTGACCTCTTGTCTGTTGCTCTCGAAGAAAGAACGGTGAGCACTGGCTGTGGAGGCTACAGCGGGCGGGAAGCCAAGGCATGAGGGCGCGCGCTTGAGAGGCGTGCGCGCGGGCGAACCGAGGCCCGCGCCGGGCGGGCAGGGATTGGTGGCCCCGGACTGCGCCTAGCGAGCACAGGGTGGGCTCCGCCTTGAGGTGGGCCAGGATCCCAGCTAGGAAGTGACATGGTCAGGTCAAAGTCCTGAAAGTTCAAAGGCAGCTTGGTTGCGGGTCCTAATGAGACTCGGGACGGCGGGGCTGTGGCAGTGACTGAGAAGACTTCCTCCGGGGTGAGGGCGGGCGTGAGGGTATTGCGCGCGGCGCTTCACGTCCTCTTTCCAAGAGAGCGAAAACGGCTGCTCCTCCAATAAGTCTTTTCTTTTTCTGGCCACTAGTTGTTTTCCTTCTTAACCTGCTCAGGCACCTGGGACAGGTAGGTTTCATCACAGTCTCCTTGAACCTGGCCTCAGAGGATGACCTCGTGGTCCCCCCCTGAGACCCCAGAGCTGGAGGATGGGGGACCTCGAAGCTTGCTGCTGCCCTCCTACCCTCAGGAAGGCAATTTATAGAGTGACTTGAGCAGGCTGAATCAATCAGGATCTCCCTTTTTGTAGCATTGACCTTTGCCTTGTATTCATTGTGAGTTGGCTTTAAATAGTGGCGTGAATAAATAATTAGGCCTTAAAAAATGAAATTTTGGTGGTTTGGGTTTAATATAATTGCAGCTCAGCTTAATCGGATTTGTGACTTTTGTGACCTTGACCACATCTTTTGAAAGAGTTTTGAACTAGCTTCCTGCTTTGCTTGCTTGGGCTCTAATCTCTCATCACTTATACACACAGAGATGTGTTTTTTAAGGAAGTTCTTCCAAATAGCGTTTTTAATAGATTCTGTTAACCTATTGCAAGTGTAGTGAGTAAAGCATGATTCAGCCTGGTACTTAGTGTAATAAATTTGCAGTGAATAAGTGACTGGAATCATCATTTGTTTTCTCTGTGTTTTTACTAAGTTGAGTCTTTTATTTTCATTTCTAGATTTTAAAATGGGTGATGTTGAGAAGGGCAAGAAGATTTTTGTTCAGAAGTGTGCCCAGTGCCATACCGTAGAAAAGGGAGGCAAGCACAAGACTGGTCCAAACCTCCATGGTCTGTTTGGGCGGAAGACAGGCCAGGCTCCTGGATTCTCTTACACAGATGCCAACAAGAACAAAGGTAAGAGGGGGACCATCATTAACTAACCCCGGCACAAATTGCAGGGATGTAACCTATGGTAAACGAACTGTCTTTGGTGTTGTGTGACATACTTAACCCTACATCCCTCCTTGTTCAGGCATCACCTGGGGAGAGGAGACGCTGATGGAGTACCTGGAGAATCCCAAGAAGTACATCCCTGGAACAAAAATGATCTTCGCTGGCATTAAGAAGAAGGGAGAAAGGGAAGACTTGGTAGCTTATCTCAAAAAAGCTACTAATGAGTAAAAGTTGGCCACCGCCTTATTTATTACAAGACCGAAATGTCTCATGACTTTTATATGTGTACCATATTTAAATTGATCTCATACACTAGAATTCAGATTATGTATGGCTGATGGAATGTTTCTGTTGGACGGTCCTGCTTTAAATAAGATTGGTTGGTGGCTAAATGAATATGGTCAGCTTTTTGAATTTTAGTAGTAATTCCAGCTCAACAAGTACTATCACTGTTTTCCCCTTCAACAGAGTTGATTAAACTTGAATATGGAATGTTAAACTTTTCAGGAAGATGGTGAATGTCTTCTCAAAGCCTCTCGGAGATTGGTTTTATACTTAGATTTCTATAACTGGTTATATTATTTAAATACTGAGAAGATCCCTTCACTGTCTCATAACAGAGCGAGATTCACCTATGTTTCAAGTTGTGTTCACTAGTCTGTTAAGGCATGAGCTGAAGATAAACTGACAATGTCCACTTTATCTTTTTGGTCTTAATTATGCCAGTTTCATTAAGATTCTCTGTTATCTAAAGTACTGCCTTTTATTTATTGAAAGGCATTTTAGTGTGGTATATGTACAGCATCAAATAAAGAATATTTGGCATTTGTCACATTTTATAGATGATCTTTAAGATCAGATGCTTTTAAAATTCACTGACAGGATGTGTTAGCAAACTTCTGAATTCTAACAGCCTAACTTTGTAATAATTCACGATTGTCTTTTAGATTAGGTATTCAAAAACAGCTAGAATTACTGAATATATGTGATTGATAATGGTGCTTTTGCCAACTCATGGAAGGTTTAAAGTAGGGGAGCTATACCGTCAGCACAGATTTGTAAATTATCTGGTCATAAGGCTTAAGAATTCAAAACAAAAATCACAGCTCATGATTTTTCCTCCGTGCTTGATTTAATGGCATACCAAAATGGTTGAAAAATACAGTATCCCTAAACATGAAGAAGCAGTGTTACGAGTCCTGGTACTACTAGATTGTGCTTACTTGGTCTTCTAGGATAGCCTGAACTAGAACAACACTTCAGTAATCCACCCTTAAAGTTTCTTTGGATAGACGAATATGTTTTTGTTTTTTGCTTTTTAGGGCTGCACCTGCAGCATATGGAAGTTCCAGGCTGGGGGTCGGGTCGGAGCTGCAGCTGCCGGTACACAGCAATGTGGGATCATAGCCGCATCCTCGACCTCATGGCAATGCCGGATCCCAAACCCACTGAACAAAGCCAAGGATCAAACCTGCATCCTCATAATACTACTCGGATTCATTTCCACTGCGCCATGACGGGAACTCCCAAGAATGTTTATGAAAATAGTTTTGTGGTATGTAACAGTGTCTAGTTTATGTACTAAATTATTTCATACGCAGTTTGTGCAGTACATGTTTGGTCCCTAGAGATTTTATGGAGATGAGGTGTTTGAACAAAGCCATAAAGAAGGCTGAGAGAAATTTTCAGTGGGGGAAGTAAGTTTGTGCTGGTGGTGAGAGCCACCTCTTGTGATAACAGTGAGGAAACTGGGAAGGAAGGGGCTTTACCAAAGGCGGTGGGAGTTGATTAGCTAGGCCTGTAAGGCCTGGCAAAGCAATTTGTAACTTGTGAGTCTTAACTTTCAATCAGTGGAGAAATGGGAGAAAGTAGTCTGGAAACACATGCAGAAACAATATGAGGAAGCAAAAGAAAGTGTGCTGTAATTCAGATGTTAAGTCCTACTCAGTGTTAATGGTAGAAAATTTGAGAATGCATCCTGGAAATCCTTGGGAGGTAATAAAACAGAGGACTTAGTAACTGCCTAAGTTAGTGGTACATAAAGACAGTGTAACAGTTAGCTTTTAAGAGAGCTCTTGTTCTGCACCAATATGGGAAGATAGGCCAGGGAATTTATTTCTGTTTCCTTCCTCAACTAAGGTTTATGTTGGCAGAGAATTGAAGTCCACATAGTTAATTCAAAAGGGACATTCCTAGCTGTACGGTGTATATGCTCCCTTAGAAATAAAGAATCCCAAAATGCTAGCACTGTATAACCCACATGTCTTCATTCCTAGTGGTTCTTCATAGGTGGCTTGGTAAATAGTATCAAAAGTGGAACCCGATTTTTTTTTTTTTTTTTTTTTTGTCTCTTTAGGGCTGTACCCAAGGTATATGGAGATTCCCAGGCTAGGGGTCTAATTGGAGCTGTAGCCGACAGCCTATGCCATAGCAATGCCAGATCTGAGCCAAATCTGTGACCTACACCATAGCTCACAGTAACACTGGATCCTTAGCCCCCTGAGCGAGGCCAGGGATTGAACCTGCATTCTCATGGATGCCAGTCAGATTGATTTCCACTGAACCATGACAGGATCTCTCTGGACTCTATATTCTTCATCTAGGATACCTTTTTTTCTTTTTTTTAAGGCTGCCCCCATGGCATATGGAGGTTGCCAGGCTAGGGGTTGAATCGGACCTAAAGCTGCCAGCCTGCGCCACAGGCACAGCAACACCAGATTCAAGCTGCGTCTGTGACCTACACCACAGCTCACAGCAACGCCGGATCCTTAACCCACTGAGCAAGGCCAAGGATCGAACCCGCAACCTCAAGGTTCCTAGTCGGATTTGTTAACCGCTGCACCATGACGGGAACTCCTAGGATTCTTGTAAGTACATTTTTGCTCTAACCTCTGAAGACTGTTATAAATTGAAAAGGGTATAATGAAATTCATGTTGTGTCTAGGAAGAGGCCTTGCCCTCCCCAGTTGGCTAGACTCAGGCTGTTTCATGTAAGTCAAGATCACACAAGAGTAAACCAAAATAGTTCACCTACAATAGAATGTATTTGTGTCTAGCAATGGTGCCATTGGGCTCCCTATCATATTAGAGTATCTTGAAAGCCAGGTAAGATTGCCGAGTGGCTCTTAAGGGGTAGCTGGAACAGGCAAGGTGATCCCTGACAGCATCCACATACACCTACAGTGATCAGGAAGTTTGTCTCCCAGGTGAGGTGAATCACCTAGGTAGTGTTAGGGTACACACTGAACTGCTGCTTTGGCTACATTTTTTGTCACAGAATTAGGTTTCCACTTATTTAATAACTCAAATTCCAGGTGATCTTTTTAGGAGTTGAATTTATTTGAAAATCCTAGTCATATCCGTCGGCTCTCAGTGTACTCAAAGCTAAACAGATGTACTCTTTATTTCTCAAAAGGTAAATATATATATATATTTTCTTTTTCTAAGAATATGTATATTTTCTTAGGAGCTTCACTAATTGTCTCACTGTATATCACCCACAAAGCATAGCTTTCTACACATAGAAATACAGTGTGGTAAATGGCCCAAAAAATCATAGTCAGTTTTTTTTAAATGGCAGGAGACTGACTTCCTAGCGCTTTGGTAAAGCTGTCTTTGCTATTTTAGCCCTATTAGAGGAGTCTCAGTGCTGGAGCTGAAAAGATCTTAGATGAGAGCTGAAATTTAACCTCAGGGAACTATGGGACCTACTAGCTTGGGTGGGGCCACCGATGTGACTTGGTAGTCCAGCCTAGCAGGTCGCTGGGAATGGAACTGAGGCATATGGCAGATACCTTGGTTTGGAGAGGGATGGGCTTAGCCCAGTCCTATAACACCCCTGCACCAAGCTGTGAAGTCTTCCTCGAGGGGGCTAAGTTATGTTGTGGGCAGGAAGGAAGTGGCCTGGGGTGAGACAACACACATCCTTTCCAAGGGCTCCCTTCCCACATGTGAGGAGCCCTCCTGCCCAGGAGCTTACTTTTTAAGGGCTGCTGGACCCAAAGTGGCCACAGTCAAGTGCTGTCACCCCACTACCCTGGCTACAGAGGTCCTCACTTAGGGGAGGGGAGCATGCCCCACCTTTTTCATCCCTCTGGATTTGTTAGCATTTTGCCTGCGCAAGGCACTTGCCAGTACAGGTGATCTACACTAGAGAAAAGCAGGCAACATAACTGGAACTAGCACCAAGATCCTCTGACCACAGTCTTAATCTAACCCCGTCTTACCAGATGTATTAATGAGCTGCTACCTTTTGCTTTTTACCTCTATTCAGTAGAAACGTGTACATGTTCCACATTGGTGCCATTAAGTGTGTAGCTACAGCTTGATCCACGTACTTTGAAAAAGGACCGTTAGGACTAGTTAATATCAGTGTAACAGAATGCTGGGTTTGGGAATTGGAAAAATTGAGTTTAGAGTATGGGTTAGTGAACAGCCCATGGCTCCATAGTTTTTGTAAATAAAACTGTTGGAACATGGCCACATTTGTTCATTAGGTGTCATCTAGGGCTGCTTCTGTGCTGCAACATCAGAGTTGTATAGTTGCAGCAGAGACTTGCCCACAAAGCCGCATGTACTGAGTGGTGCATCACAGAAAAAAGTTCTCAGCCCCTGGTTTAGAGCATTGCACAATTGGGTTTTTTGCCACCTGGAGTGTTACACATCAAGTTTCTTGGAAATCACATATTAGCAGTTAACTGCTTCCAAGGTTAGCAAGTTGGCCCTGATGACTCTAGGACTTTTGAACCATCTGTAAGCCAAATCAGCATGACTTTTTGCCAAAATTCTAGTCCCATAACTAAATTGCTTTATAGTTTTAAGGCATATTCACATCTCAGCTCATCCTCAGGTAAGGTGTATGGAACAATAATTGTCCATGTTTATATAGCTAGGTATGTAGGCTCAGGTTGTTACCGCCAAAGGTCACACGCAGGCATGTGTGTGACCTTTGGACTGTCGTGTGTACTGATACCGCCTTTTCACGGTGCCTTCCAAACATCATATAAGCTGCCATCTCTATTAACCTTTCTACAGAACTTCCACACTTCCTTTCCTTTTCAAAGACAGGGCTTTCTCCAGGCCTCTCGTAAAGGATCCTATTCTTACACACTGTCCACAGCACAGGGCTTGTGGTCTTGGCATCTTCCTGATCGTTATTCCTCTGACAAGCAGACCTGCCTGTAAGAGGCATGACCCTTTGCTATTGTCCATACTCCTGAACCTTCATCACTTTGACTAAGAACTTCGGGACCTAGTTATGTACTTCTCTGATACTGTTAACAGCTACATACAAGTGAATGACCCATCATTAATGCCACTGTAACCTCAATATCTTTCACTTGATCTTAACTCTTCTCAGCACTTCTTTCCAATGGTTACAACTTATGGTTGTCATTGCTCCAGAACTACTTCTTTGAATTTAAAAATCCTACCACACCAGGAGTTCCCATCGTGGCTCAGCGAAAACGAATCTGGCTATTATCCATGAGGACACAGGTTCAATCCCTGGTCTCTCTCACTGGATTAAGGATTGGCATCGCCATGAGCTGTGGTGTAATTCACAGACAGGACTTGGATCCCACGTTGTTTGTAGCTGTGGTGTAGGCCAGCAGCTGCAGCTCCCATTCAACCCCTAGCCTGGGAATCTCCATATGCCTTGGATGTGGCCCTAGGAAGACAAAAAAGGAAAAAAAAAGGCTACTACACCAATGTGATCACAACCTCATAACACCATGTTTCATTCTTGGTTCTGTTCTGTCTCCTTGAACTCATCAAAACCTCCAGTTCCTGATCATTCCCTTGGGGCCTCCCTTCCTTAGCCAGCCTCTCAGTGTATCTTTTCCATCACTGCATTGTCTGCATCCTCTACCCCATTCCCTGCCTTGTCTTTTGTGGCATCTGCTCTGCAGACACCCAGGCTGAAAACAAGTCATCTGTGTTCTTCATTTCCACACCTGGTCTGAGTACTGTTTAAGAAAATCACACACTGCTGCTGATCGGAACTTTGGTACCTCTGTAAGCTCATCTCTGATTCAACTGAGCTAGCAGAAACCCAGTGCAACTGTCCTTTCATATAGCCATTCTCTCCCTGCCTGGTGGTTAATTTAGAGGGTCACCATGCTTCTCAAGCTTCTTATCTCACCGGTCTCCCCTGTTCTCACAGCAGACAGCCTTTCCTCCCATTTCAGATACAGATTCTCTACTTCAAGGGAGGTTTTGGTCATCCCCCATCCCTACTTTCAACAATGCTGTTTTTAATTCAGATATCATTCAGAATGTTCTGTTACATCAGAGTATAGCTCCAAATGTTACAGATGCTCCAGTATGGACAGCCTAGCATCCATTCCCAGCCCCCTTGTTGTCTGCCTCTCTCAATTGTACCTGGACCAAGAGATGACAAATCTTTACAGCTCGGAGATGAAAGGGGAAGTCTATAGATAGGAAATCACCTGCCTATGGTGTGAGTTGGGACATACCATATCTTAAACTTTTTTTTGGGGGGGGGGGCGCACCTGCAGCATATGGAAGTTTCCAGGCTAGAGGTCAAATCGGAGCTGGAGCTGCAGGCCTACACCACAGCCACAACAATACCAGAGCCAAGCCATGACCTACAGCACAGCTCACAGCAACACTGGATCCTTAACCCACTGAGTGAGGCCAGGGATCGAATTTGTGTCCTTGTGGATTGAAATCATTACCACTGAGCCTCAATGGGAACGCCAAGGAAAACTTATTTTTATTGGTGAATGTTGGAGGAAGATAGTCCAAAAGTCTGATTTCTCCTCTGATGTCGCTTAACGGACACAGTAGCCCTTCTATGCCTGAAGTTTCCCCATCAGCAATAAATATATTTGTCCATAGGGTTGTGAGGATTAAACACATGAATGTGCTGGGAGTGTTTTCTGGCACTCAGTAAACTATTTATTTATAATTCTGTCCATTTCTGCTGCATAGCAAAGTATCCCAGTCATTCATATATATACAGGTAAACTTAAATATATGTATATATATATATGTTAAACTTAAAACAGCTAATTTTGAACTAATTGGGCAGGCCAGTTTGTCAAATTAGCAGTTGGACAGCTCGCATGGAAGGGAGGATGCTTAATGGATGACTTGGAAGTGATTCAGTGGGTTCAGTGGATTCCAGAGTAGTGTCTGGTATTAGAAATTTATACCCATGACTCCTGTCCATAATTCCTTTTTTTTTCTTTTTTTTTTTGCTTTTTAGGGCTGTACCCGTAGCATATGGAAGTTCCCAGGCTAGGGGTCCAATCAGAGCTGTAGTTGCTGGCCCCAGCAACTCGGGATCCAAGCCAAGTCTTCGATCTGCGCCATAGCTCACGGCAACACTGGGTCCCTGACCCACTGAGCAAGGTCAGGTATCGAACCTGCATCCTCATGGATACTAGTCAGATTTGTTTCCCCTGCGCCACAACAGAAACTGCCTGTCCATAATTCTAACAGTCATCAGGTGATGACTTACTCTCTGTTAGTGACCAGGGCCAAGAATGAAGTAAAGGGAGCTCCCATTGCGGCTCAGCGGGTTAAGAATGGATGAGGATGTGGGTTTAAGTCCTGGCCTCTCTTAGTGGGTTAAGGATCCAGCATTGCTGTGAGCTGTGGTGTAGGTCACAGACATGGCTGGGATCTGGCATTGCTGTGGCTGTGGAGTAGGCTGGCAACCGCAACCTGGCAACTAACATATGCCACACATGCAGCCCTAAAAAAAAATATGTACAACCTCCACCAACTCCATTTACTTTGAGGGCTTTTTTGAGGGGGTCTGAGACATTTGGTCAAAAGGTTAAACGGGTGCCTGATTGTCATACACTCATCGAAGGATGTCTAGCTTTCCCAATAGCCTAACAAAATCATAGTTTTTAATAACCTCTTTACTAGGATTATGCCAGGCCTAGCCAACTTCTCCTGAACATTTGAGGGTTACCTCAACAAGAAAGGAGGCAAATCAATTTGGAAATATATGCGCTAGAAGTAGTTTATAGAGTAGGAAATGTTTAGGAAGCTGGCTTCAGTCCGCCACTGTTCCCCAATGCAGAAGGATTTATCTGGAGGCCTAAGCTGATAGCAGGATCCACCTGTAAGTTCTTTTTCTTTTTTTTTTAATTTGGCTTTTTTCTTTATTTCTTTCTTTCTTTTTTTGCTGAACGTGTGGCAAATGGAAATTCCCAGGCTAGGGGTAGAATCTGAACTACAGTTTCAAGCCACAGCCACAGCAACACTGGATCCAAGCCACGTCTGCAGCCTCACAGCTTCTGGCAATGCCGGATCCTTAACCCATATCCTCACAGACACTGTACTGGGTTCTTAACCTGCCAAACCACAAGGGGAACTCCCACCTGTAAGATTCTTGCTTCACAATGGCTGCTAACTTGAGCAGTATTCGGTAATTATATTGTTAAAAAATGTTTGTTCTGGGAGTTCCCGTTGTTGCTTAGCGGTAACAAACCCGACTAGTATCCATGGTGATGTGTGTTCAATTCCTGGCCTCCCTCAGTGGGTTAAGGATCTAGTGTTGCTGTAAGCTGTGTTATAGATCGCAGTTGAGGCTCGGCTCCCGCATTGCTGTGGCTGTGGTATAGACTGGTAGCTGCAGCTTTGATTCAACCGCTAGCCTGGGAACTTACGTATGCCACGTGTATGGCCCTAAAAAGACAAAATTAAATAAAAAACCATAATGGGAGTTCCCTTTGTGGCACAGTAGTTAATGAATCTGATCGGGAACCATGAGGTTGCAGGTTCAATCCCTGGCCTTGCTCAGTGAGTCAACGATCTGGCGTTGCCGTGAGCTGTGGTGTAGGTTGCAGACGCGGCTCGGATCCCGCGTTGCTGTGGCTGTGGCGTAGGCTGGCGGCTACAGCTCCGGTTCGACCCCTAGCCTGGGCACCTCCATATGCCGCAAGTGCAGCCGTAAAAAAGGCAAAAAAAAAAAAAAAAGTAAATAAACCATAATGGAAAAGAATAGTTTTTAAAAGAATGTATATATGCGTATAACAATCACTTTGTTATAAGCAGAAATTAACCCAACGTTGTAAATCAACTATACTTCAATTTTATTTTTTTAATGATTTTCATTTTTTTCATTATAGCTGGTTTAAAGTGTTCTGTCAATTTTCTACTGTACAGCAAGTTGACCCAGTCACACATACCCATATACATTCCTTCTTCTTACATTATCACACTCCATCATAAGTGACTATAGTTCCCAGTGCTATACAGCAGCTTATACTTCAATTCTAAAGAGCAAGATTTAGAACTTCCTACACGCAGCAGCTGTGGCAGAAGTTATCAATGTGGTGCAGGTTTGAACCCTGGCCTGGGAACTTACACATGCCATGGGCACAGCCAAAACATAAAAGGCTTAAGAATTACTAATAGATTTTATTATCCATACTCCTCTTTTCCTTATCACCACAGAGAGATGCTGAGATAACTAGTTTTCCAGTGGGAGGGAGAATACGGAGGCTCTACTAAGGATAAGTAGTGGGGCATTAAAGAAAAGCCACATCAAAATCTGTTTCTTCACTCTAGAATATGCGATAAAATATAAAAAAAGAAGAACCAGTGCTTAGTGGGGAAAGATAGAGAGTGTCTTCCTATTTCACCTCTTCCCAACCTGCTGTCTCTCAGGTAATAAAGAAGGGCCTTGTGTATTCTAAATCAAAGTTAGGTAAAGACGGTACATGTTTTTAGCATAATAAAGCAAAATATAGGCTGTAATATATGACAGATTCTTTTTGTAGATATCTTACCTAAAGTTTCTAATAGATTTCTTCTGTTTCCAAAACTTAGTCAAGCAGGTCACAGCCAAGGCCTGCATTAGTAAATACAAAAGAATTCAGGTAAATATAAAAGAATTCACGTAAGGTATTTGATTTTCTGGGCCAGGGATTGAATTTGAGCTTCTGCTGTGACCTACACCACAGCTGTTGCAACACTGGATCCTTAACCTGCTGCATCCGGCCAGGGATCAAACCAGTGTCTTAGCAGAGACCTGAGCTGCTGTTTTGGGATTCCTTTTTTTTTTTTTCTGCTTTTTGGGGCCACACCCACGGCTTATGGAATTTCACACTCTAGTGGCTGAATTGAAGCTGCAGTTGCAGCAGGCCTACACCACAGCCACAGCAGCAACTTGGGATCTGAGCTGCATCTGCAGCCTACAAAACAGCTCATGGCATGCTGGATCCTTAACCCGATAAGTGAGGCCAGGGATTGAACCCACATCCTCATGGATAGTAGTTGGGTTCATAACCCACTGAGCCACAAGGGGAACTCCTGCAGTTGGATTTTTTTTTTTTTTTGTCTTTTTGCCTTTATGTAGAGTCGCACCTGCGGCATATGGAGGTTCCCAGGCTAGGGGTCTAACAGGAGCTGTAGCTGCCGGCCTTCACCACAGCCACAGCAACACGGTATCCGAGCCGCGTCTGCAACCTTCACCACAGCTCACGGCAACGCCGGATCGTTAACCCACTGAGCAAGGCCAGGGATCGAACCCGCAACCTCATCGTTCTTAGTCGGATTCGTTAACCACTGAGCCACAAAGGGAACTCCCTGCAGTCGGATTCGTAACACACTGCACCACAGGTATGTGATTTTCTAATGGATCCTCTCAAATGCAGAAGTTGCCCTCCACCCGAGCTGGATCTCCAGCAGAATACCTTGAAAGTGAAAAGGTAAATGCCTTTACCCCTTGGCCTTCTATGGAGCAGGTGCAATATCTAGATCCAACTTCTTTTTTAATTCACTGGAAGACAGGGAGCCACCCTTTAGGACACAGCCACAAGCTCACTACTTTTTGATTCCTCTATTTCACTGACCATTGCTTCTAACCTTCATTTGTAAGTTTCTTTTTATCCACTCTGGAAGAGACTGCTGTTTGCCTACTTGATATCCATTTTCCTCTTCACTTTTAGGTGTGATCATGTGAAAGTGAGTTAAGTGGGACTTCTGGAAAGAGTTGACTCAGCTAGAATTGCCTTTTTGTCTGCTTTCTCCTTTCTGCCTGGAACCTGGATGGGATTTCAAAACTCCTGTGGAAGCCATCTTGGACTTGCACCACTGAGGATGGAGCTGTGCACCTGAGGATGGCAGAGCAGAAAGGCAGAAGGTTGCATGTCGGTGATCTAGTGGAGCTGTCATATGAGTTCAGACTTATTCAGCTTTTTATGTTTTTATTTACTTATTTATTTTTGTCTTTTGTGTTTTTAGGGCTACACCTGTGGCGTATGGAGTTTCCCAGGCTAGGTGTCAAATCGGAGCTACAGCTGCTGGCCTACACCACAGCCACAGCAACCCAGGATCTGAGCCGTGTCTGTGACCTGCACCACAGCTCATGGCAACACTGGATCCTTAACCCACTGAGAGAGGCCAGGGATTGAATCCATATCTTCGTGGATACTAGTCGTGTTCATTAATCACTGAGTCATGACAGGAACTCCTTCTTTAGCAATTTAATAACCTTCTTTCTTATGTAAGCCCTTGTTGTTTCTGTTTCCATTATATGCAGCTGGTTCTAATCCTAGCTGACATGCCCAGCCCCTATATTACCAAACCAGGTTCATTTGCCTGACACACAGCAAGCCGAACACTGGGATGCTAAAGTTTGCAGCAAAGAAAGAGTTTACATACAAGGCAGGCAAACAAGGAGATGGGAGAACAAGTCTTAAATCTGTGGCTGAAACTTGGCCTGTCCACCGAAGCTAGAAGTGCGGAGACAGAGTTTTGGGTGAAAGAGGAAAAAAGAGAGCTTTTATTGCTTTGCTGGGCAAAAGAGGCTACAGCAGGCTAATACCTTAAAGACTGTGCCCCGCTTTGGGGAAGAACTGTAGGGAGTTATGTACTCTAAAAGCAGAAAAACAGCTTCAGATGAGGATCAGAGTTGGGACAGACACACATTCTTCCTTCTTTCAGGGCGTCTTAGTCATCAAAGCTGGTGTCAGGAGATCTCAGCCTGATCCTGATGGTGGTCTTCTGGGCTATGGCATCATAACTTTTACTAGAATAACAATACTTGTCAAAAGGGAATAGTGATCAGTGATTAGAACAAACTAGGAAAGTTCCTGAAAACTATCATGTGCTTATGATCTTTAACCCATAGGCAATTGTGCTCAGGATGCCTTATCTGTAGCTTACAGGTGACTGTGTTTAGGGTGCAATCAAATGAGGGAGAAAAACAAGGAACGGCTCCAAGCTGTTCGCTTTTGAAGTATTCATTTCTAAAAGAAGCAAAAAGAATATAACTTTTCTCTTAGGTATATAAGATGCCTACATCATAAGTTCCCGTCGTGGCACAGTGGAAACAAATCCGACTAGAAACCATGAGGTTGCGGGTTCGATCTCTGGCCTTGCTCAGTGGGTTAAGGATCGGCGTTGCCATGAGCTGTGGTGTAGGTTGCAGATGCGGCTTAGATCTGGCATTGCTGTGGCTGTGGTGTAGGCCAGCAGCTACAGCTCCAATTAGACCCCTAGCCTGGGAACTTCCATATACCGCAGGTGTGGCCCTAAAAGGAGAAAAGACAAAAAAAAAAAAAAAAAAAAAGATGCCTACATCGTTATGTGTATCCCTTGAGGGGGAACCAGGACCCTGACCCAAGGTTGTACTATTGTTACTTGATTGCTCCTCCCTTGTCTTTCATCCCCTCCCTTCCCTGATCAGCCGCTGTCTGAACGTGGCCCTTGAACTCAGGCCACGGAGGCTGAATGAGGGCCATTTCCTTAAAACAAGAAACAGGGGACACAGAAAGGCTTTTGTGCCCAGGAGCCTCACAGGGCCCTGCTCCGTTTCAAATCCACCTTCACGAAGGTGAGGGGCTCGGGATACTTAAAGGATAAAGAAGCAGAGTGGTCTGAGGTGTGGGAAAGATGACTGGAGGTAAGAAGAGACGAAGTAATGGATGTCCTTTGCAGGTGTATCTGAGTTGCATGCTTCTTCGTGGGACACATGTTCAGAAAACGGAGTGTTAGCATAATCTGAAAGTGAGGGGTTTGGCTTCTGATACCAAAAGTTAATCCGGTGGAAATTCCCACGGGCTCAGCTGAATAGTCAGTGGTCTGGACTGGTTTGATTTGTGTAAGACTAGCTGCATGTTCCTGAAAAACAATTTAAGCAACCATTACTATAGCAACCCATACGTCAGAAATGCTATTGATAGGAGGCCATTAAAGGAATATTGTGGTATGTTGTTTAAGCTTTGAGAAGCTTGGAGGGTATGCAATTTGCAAGAACAATTAAGGCAAAGACAGGTTACAGGACGTTGTTTACCAAGCAAGTTATGGTTTAATGACTCTTAACTGACAACTCCCCTCAGTTTCACTTTATATTTGTCTTTTTAGGGCCACACCCATGGCATATGGAGGTTCCCAGGATAGGGGTCTAATGGGAGCTGTAGCTGCTGGCCTATGCCACAGCCACAGCAACAACACCAGATCTGAGCAGCATCTGTGACATACACCACGGCTCATGGCAACACCGGATCCTTAACCTACTGAACAAGGCCAGGAATCGAACCTGCATCCTCATGAATACCAGTCAGATTCGTTTCCACTGAGCAACAACGGGAACTCCTCACTTAATATAATATTAGTAATGAATCCAACTAGTATCCCTGGCCTTGCCCAGTGGGTTAAGGATCTGGCTTTGCCATGAGTTATGGTGTAGGTTGCAGATGCAGCTCGGATCTGACATTGCTGTGGCTGTGGTGTAGACTGGCAGCTACAGCTCCGACTCAACCCCTAGCCTGGGAACTTCCATATGCCTTGGGTGTGGCCCTAAAGAGAAAAAAAAATTAGTATTTCCCAAAGCTATACCTTTCTTTACATTTTATCCTCTTAACAATATCCATACCCATGACTTTAGCATACACACGCCAGTGACTTCATAGCTATATCTGTAGTCCAAATAATTCTTGAGCTCCAAAGCCATATACTGAACTCCTTTTAGACATTTTTATTTGGGCATTGTGGTTGAATAGGACCCCCCCAAATACGCCCATGCCCCTAATCTCTAGAAACTATGAATGCTACCTTACATGGTAAAAGGGACTTTACAAATGTGATGAAGGATGATGAAATGGAGAGTTTATCCTGGATTTTTTTTTCTTTTCTGGGCCGCACCTGCAGCATATGGAAGTTCCCAGGCTATGGGTTGAATCGGAGCTGCAGCAGCTGGCCTATGCCACAGACACAGCCACAACCAACTCCAGATCTGAGCCACATCTGCGTCCTATGCCACAGCCTGTGATGTAAATCCTTAACCCACTGAGCAAGGCCAGGAATCAAACCCGCATCCTCACAGACTTTATGTCAGGTTCTTAACCCACTGACCCTCAGTGGGAACTCCAGATTAACCTGGCTTATTCAGGTGGGCTTGGTGAATCAGAGAAGAAGGCAGTGTGGCAATGGAAGGGGAGACTGGAGTGATGTGGGCAGAACCGAGGAAACCTGGCAGCCTCTAGCGGATAGAAGAGACAAGGAACGGATCCCCTTTTGAATCTCCAGAAGGGAGATGTAGCCTGTCCAACACCTTGATTTTAGCCCACTGAGACCAACTTCAGATTTCTGACTCCCAGAACTGGAAGATAAAGTGTAAGGTAACTTGTGGCGATGGCAATGGGAAACCAACACAGGCACCTCCAAGCTAACATATCCAAAGATAAATTCTTTAACTTTTCTCCCCAAACCTGATCCTTTTCCATTTCCTATCTTGATTATTGTCATCTGAACTATAAATTATTCATATATCCTAGGTCATCCTATTCTATTCACCCTTCATATTTTCAGTTCTATGTAGTAACTGTGATTTAGATCAGTTCGTAATTTAAATCTATGGTATCTTTCATCTGTACTATTAGCGTAGCACATTAGTTCTCAACTAGGGTTGGATTTGCCGCCAGGAAGACATTTTGGAATATCTGGAGACACTTTGGTTTGTTAATTCTGTGTGTGAGTGCCTTTGACTGGCATTTAGTGAGTAGAAGCCAAGGATGCTATTGCGTATGCTAAGTGCACAGGACAGACCCCACAACAAGAAAGTGTCTAGTCCAAAATATGAAGAGTGCAAAGGGAGAGGAACCCCGCTGTAGTCTTATAACTTCTCTTCCTGCCTCCCATATTAAACATGTGAAAATTAATAAAAGGAAATCTCACTAAATGGAGTTGGGAGGCCAGAAGCGGGGATTCTTCACTCAATGTCAGTAGAGATCCCAGCAGAAATAGACATACTTTGGAGTTCCCATCATGGCTCAGTGGTTAATGAATCCGACTAGGAACCGTGAGGTTGCAGGTTTGATCTCTGGCATCACTCAGCGGGTTAAGGATCCAGCGTTGCCGTGATCAGTGGTATATGTTGCAGACGTGGCTTGGATCCTGCATTGTTGTGGCTGCAGTGTAGACTGGCGGCTAAAGCTCCAATTAGACCTGGGAACCTCCATATGCCACAAGTGTGGCCATAGAAAAAGGCAAAAAGACAAAAAAATAAATTCCAGGAGTTCCCTTCGTGGCTCAGTGGTTAATGAATCCGACTAAGAACCATGAGGTTGCGGGTTCGATCCCTGGCCTTGCTCAGTGGGTTAAGGATCCGGCGTTGCCGTGAGCTGTGGTGTAGGTTGCAGATGCGGCTTGGATCCCACGTTGCTGTGGCTGTGGTGAAGGCAGGCGGCTACAGCTCCTGTTAGACCCCTAGCCTGGGAACCTCCATATGCTGCGGGTGCAGCTCTAGATAAAGGCAAAAATAAATAAGTAAATAAATAAATAAATTCCAATTCCCTTGTGAAATCTATTTTGTTACTAATAAGACTTTCAGAGTCCTTGGGCAATACCTAGATCACTTATTGCAGGTCCATTGTCCTTTTTCCTCTCAGTTTTCAGTCATTTTGTCCTTTTCTGTGACATGCCAAGTAATTTTTAATTGAATGCTGAAGCGACATATGAAATATTATAGTGGCTCCAAATGATATCTTCCTCCAAAGAAAGTTCATATTTTCTTTTGCTGGGAAGATAGAACGGAGGCTGATTATCTGAATCCATTTAGAGACTGAGCTGACTCAGGGCTGGGTTGAGACTTTGGAAAGAATTTTTCTGTGTCCGGCTCAACTCTGCTCTTCAAGTGTAAGCTTTTAGAGTTCTAGCAGAGTCCAGGCAGCTGACTCAACTCATCCAAGATGAGTGCTGAACTCTACCCTGTCTCCTTAGCACAACCACACTGGCACAAACTTGGTTCTGTTCTACCAGAGCCTTGTAGCTTGGCTTCCTATCCTCCTGCCTTGACCAACTTGAAAATTTGGCAAATGTCTTAAGGGCTGGGTGTCGGGTACCTGTTTTGCCCCTTCCTGCTTACTGAGACATTATCCTCCCCTCCTCCACCCCACCCGAGCCGCACCCATGGCATTTGGAAGTTCCTGGGCCAGGGATCAAATCTGAGCTGCAGCTGCAGCAACACTGGATCCTTAACCCGCTGCCCCGGACCATGTGTGGAACCTGCACCTCTGCAGCAACCAAGCCACAGCAGCTGGATCCTTAACCCACTGTGCCACAGGAGGATTTCCACAGTCACCTTTCAATTCTCTGCTTTTCATCCTCCCTGAGAAGTTTCTCTGCCTTAGCAGAGGCCCTCTGCCCAAGCCCTTCTCTTGGCTTCTTAATCTTCAGCATCACACCCAGAATGGTCAACCGCTTGAAGGGAAGATGCAGCTGCAGACTGTTAGCTCACCTCGCCCTTGGGTTCTGCCAAGATTTTATCTTATCAAGTCCTGATTGCTTCTACATTATCTTCAAACAGCAGCTACGAGCAACTTCATTTTAATTCCACACCTGAGAGTGAGGTGGGTGTCCAGCCTCCTGACCTTCTCAGCTCACCTTCTTTACCCCGGATCTACAGGTAAAGCACTTACCTGGTATCTGAGTTCTGCTTTAATAACAGAGGGATGGGAGTTCCCGTTGTGGCTCAGCAGTAAGGAACCCGACTAGTATCCATGAAGACGCAGGTTCAATCCCTGTCCTTGTTCAGCTCGGTGAGTTAAGGATCTGGTATTGCCTTGAGCTGTGGTGTCGGTTGAAGAGGTGGCTCAGATTTGGGGTTTCTGTGTATGAGGTGTAGGCCAGCAGCTGTAGCTCTGATCTGACCGCTTAGCCTGGGAACTTCTATATGCCGTGGGTGCAGCCCTAAAAAGCAAAAAATTAAGAAAAAACAGAGAAATGACATTCTCTCTTTCCCCATAATCTAATAGTCTGTTTATGTCTCAACCCCCAAGCTAGCCTCAGTCTGCAACCCAAGCCAGATTGAATAATACTTGGGCATTCTTAGTTTTTCTGAAAAGTAGGATTGCATGCTTTCCAAATCCTGTGATTTTCTTTTGTGACTCTCTTAAACTCCTTCCCCCTCGATAATTTTGGAGTAAGTATTGTGCTATCTTCAAATCAATTGTGAAAGAAGGCTCATTTTGACATTCACAGATATACTGAATTCTATTTTTCAATTTATTCCCCAAATAAGAGGTTTAATAGGCGTTCCTGTCATGGCTCAGCAGAAATAAATCCGACTAGGAACCATGAGGTTGCAGGTTCAATCCCTGGCCTCGCTCAGTGGGTTGAGGATCCGGCGTTGCCGTGAGCTATGGTGTAGCTCACAGACGGGGCTCGGATCTGGCGTTGCTGTTGCTGTGGTGTAGGCCGGCACCTGTAGCTCCGATTTGACCCCTAGCCTGGGAACCTCCACATGCCTGAGCGCAGCTCTAAAAAGAAAAAAGAAACTACAAAAAAGAGGCTTGATAGCTCTCTTGCAGGTTGCATTCTTTTCCCTGAATTGTAATTGAGTCATTTTGTGATAATTTTGGTATGCTGGGTCAAAGATCCTTATTAAAAAAAAATACTGGTAGCTTTAAATAGCTCTGTTATTTTGTGCTCCAACTGCATCATGAGTATCATGTGTTTCCTATGCCTGGTCTCATTTAATTAACACAACAGTCCTGTGCAAGGGAGGGCAGGGGTTGGGGGTGCTGGAGGAAAGAAAATGGTAATTATTGACTGCACTTTGTTTATTAGGAAATAAAGCTGAGAGATGTTAAATTTCTCATCAGTGAGTGATAGAACTAAGATTCATAGTGGGTCTCTCTGTCTCTACCTCCTGACCTGTAATTCTCAGTATCTGATGCCACAAACAGTTTCTAACCTCGACCCATCTGGTCATTGTGAGCACCTATGGACCCCTGGTTAGAGTGTGAGTGATTCAGAATAGCCCCTCACCTTGACCAAACAGGTAAACTGAAATGACACACAGGATATTTTTAGAGACTGAAAATAAAATTTAAGACTATTATGCCTAGGAGTTCCCATCATGGCTCAGTGGTTAACGAATCCGACTAGGAATCATGAGGTTGCGGGTTCGATCCCTGGCCTTGCTCAGTGGGTTAAGGATCCGGCGTTGCCGTGAGCTGTGGTGTAGGTTGCAGACGCGACTCGGATCCCGCGTTGCTGTGGCTGTGGCGAAGGCCGGCGGCTACAGCTCCTGTTAGACCCCTAGCCTGGGAACCTCCATATGCCGCAGGTGCGGTTCTAGATAAGGCAAAAAGACAAAAAAAAAATATTATGCCTAAGAACGAGTTAGTGGCTGAGAACACAGAAGGAAGATGGGAGGCTCTTACGTACCTTGTGATCTCTAAAAAGAAAGATACAGTTGATCTTTGAACAAAGCAGAGGTAGGGGCGCTGACCCTCCGAGCAGTTGAACATCTGCCTATAACTTAGAGTCGGCCCTCTTGGCCATGGTTCCTTTCTCTGCAGTTTTGCAATCTGGATTCAACCTACCATGGTTCCTGTAGTATCCCAGTATTGACTATTGAAAAAAATCAGCATGTAAGTGGAGCCCTGGAGTCCAAACCCACCCTGTTCAGGGGGCAACTGCATACAGATTCCCTTTTTTTTCTTTTTTTCTTTTTTTTTTTTTTTGCTTTTCAGGCCTCACCTGCCGCATATGGGTCAAATCGGAGCTACAGCTGCCGGCCTACACCACAGCCACAGCAATGTAGGATTCTACACCACAGCTCACAGCAATGCCGGATCCTTAACCCACTGAGCAAGGACAGGGATGGAACCCACATCCTCATGGATACTAATTGGGTTTGTTACCACTGAGCCATGATACGAAATCTGATACCTCATTTTTAAATGATTTACTAGAGCAATGTGTCCTTACTTCTCTTAGAATCACTCAAGACACACCTTTACAAAAAATAAGCAATTTCACATTGTCCTAATTTGGCTTTTCAGTGTTATACTTGCTGAATATCTGTTTTTGTTTTTTATAAAATTTGAAAATTATTTATTTTTCTTTTTTTATGGCTGCACTCATGGCATATGGAAGTTCCTGGGCCAGGAATCCGGAATGCAGCTGCCACCTCTACCAGACCTGCGAGAACACTATATCCTATAACCCACTGCACCAGGCCAGGGATTGAACCCGCGCTTCTACAGTGACCCCAGCTGCTGCTGTTGAATTCTTAACCCACTGCACTATAACATGAACTCCTAACATGAATTTTCTAATATTCATTTTGTATACAATTTAATATGCTAATACATAATCTTATTTAGTCTTCCTAACAACCCTGTGAAGTAGGTATTGTAAGAAATTGGTTTAGCACGGAAAGAGGGGAGAAAGAAACGAGCAGGGGATACATGCAAAAGGCGGCGATCATGATTTATGGAGAATTTGGCTCCCGGGCGAGGTTCCGTGACTCTCGGGCATGGAGTCAGGGAAGTCGCACCTGGGTTGGGGAACGCGGGGGTTTTTAAGCCTTGTTGGTTCCGGGTCTGGGTCCGGGTAGTGCCTTTGCCAAATTAGGCAAGGGATCTCCGTGTCCCTAGGTGATTGGTCAGGGATTGGTTTGGGGGCTTTCCGGGTAGGTGTGGCTTCAATTGTCCGTTGGCGCGGGTGGGGCTGGCGGCCTATCTTCCCGCGCAGGCTTGTCCCTTTCTCATGGGGTCTGTTTGAAATGAGGGGTCTCTTTGCCATCTGGGGGGCCGCTACCCGTCCCCGCCGGCCTAACAGGTTTTATTACTGTTTTACAGATTAGAAAAAATTAATGTTCAGAAAGGTTAAATAACATGCCCAAGTTTGCACAGCTGATGAGGATAGGAATTACAGCAGTAACAAACCCGACTAGTATCCATAAAGACTCAGGTTTGATCCCTGGCCCCACTCAGTGGGTTAAGGATCTGGTGTTGCTGTGAACTGTTGTGTAGGTTGCAGATGCTGCTTGGATCTGGCGTGGTTGTGGCTGTGGTTGTGGCTGTGGCTCTGGCATAGGCCGGCAGCTGCAGCTCCGATTTGATCCCTAGCCTGGGAACCTCCATATGCCATGGATGAGGCACTTAAAAAAAAAAAAAAAGGAATGGAACTTAATCCTAACCCTACTCACCTATGGTAAATCATTTTTCAGACTTTTTTAGAAGTCAGGGCATTATTTGGCGTCACAGAAAATTAGAACTGCTTCCCATTTCCTCTTTTCCTTATCACTCTGCCTTCCCCAGAGCCTGCATTATCCGATGCAATTGTTCTGAGTTCTCTTTGGTTCCATCCATCCATTCAAACAACATATTTTATTGCGTGGGGGTGGGTGTGGAGGAGAAAAAAAATAGCTTTACTGTTTCACTAGGCAAAGGAGGCCACAGCAGGCTAATGCCCTAAAGACTGTCCCCTCCCTGGGGAGAGATTAGGACCTGGTTTTATAGTTTGGGAGAAGAAAATAGGGTCACAGAGAAGGATCAGGGTAGAAGCAAGCTTTCATTCTTCTTCAGAGTTGGTGTTTAACCCACTGCAGCAGGCTAGAGCCGGTTCTGGTGGTCGTCCTCTCTGATTTTCATGGTTGGGGGTTTTCGTTTTGCAAAAGAACTCAAAGATATTGTTCTGTACATTCCTGGAAGAGGAACCAGGACCCTGCCCCAAGGCTGCAGTGTTGTTTCTTGACCATTCCTCCCTCATCTCCACTTCCACTCCCTTCTCTGATTACCAACTGTTTGAACCTGCTCTTTGGAACTCAGGGAAGGTCACAGAAACTGAAGCTTAGTCCCTAAAAATAAGAAAGGGGAGACATAGAAAGGCTTGTGCCCAAGAACCCGCCAGGGCCCTGCTTGGTTTCATTACCCCCTTTTTCTTCGGTGCTTCTCAATCTTAAGGAGAACAGATGTTAACATATTTTAATGCCTAATATATGAAAACATTTCTTGAAAGCATAAAAATTACACAAATTTAAATTTAGTTTATGTAATAATAAGGTACAGGATCAGAAATGATCTAGGAGCTCTGGAGGACATAAAATGTGGGAAAGGAAAGTGATGGAGAGAATAGGGATCTAATGAAAAAGAAAATGAAAGAAAATAAGGAATGAAAAGAAAGAGAAAGAGAAAATAAAGGATCTAAAGAACTTTATGTTCTCGGTTTTTTTCTAGAGCTGGCTGTGTTTACATATGATTCTCTGACTGAAAAATCCTCTTAAAAACTTGTAGCCAAATTCAGACACTTCCCATAAGATGCAGTTAAAAATGTACACGGTAAATTATGAAGAGCCAGCTTGCTTGGCTTTGTAGTGAACACAAGAGGGCGCTAAGTTCCATAGTGATGCACAAGCGCCTCAGATGCACATCTAGTATCGCGACATATACCCAAATGACTGTTTCTCTCTCTCTCTCTCTCTCTCCCTCCCTCCCTACCTCCCTCCCTCCCTCTCCCCCTCCTTCCCTCTCTATTTCTGGCTGCACCCTCAACATATGGGAGTTCCCAGGCTAGGAGTCAAATCAGAGCTGCAGCTGCCACCACAGCCACAGCAACGTGGGATCTGAGCTACGTCTGTGCCCTACACCACAGCTCACGGGCGATGCTGGATCCTTAACCCAGTGAACGAGGTCAGGGATCCAACCCCCATCCTCATGGATACTAGTTGGAGTTAGGTTACCACTGAGTCAGGAGGGAAGTCCTGGCTAATATTACTGATGACTGACATCACTAAAAATACAGCAGACTACTGGATATCCTGCGCATCCTACTGGGAATACAGAACAGCACTTGTAACTTCTGGCTGAAACGGCAGATCCTGAAACCGACTGACGCCTCCACATCCCATCCCACTTTACAGGAAATACAGGGGGTAAAGGAACATTCTGAAGGATGAAATGAGTAAAATCTGAATTGTGTGGAACCTCACAGATCAAATGACACACATCACTTAAAAAAAAAGCCTCGAAGAACAAGAATCTCAATAAGAACAAGAATAGCAGCAAAAGATGGAGGGGGAACTTCTTGTTGGAAGCCTTAGAAACCAATTGCAGTGTGTAGGTTTTATTTGGGTCCTAATTCAAAAAAACTTAAAAATTCATGAGGCAATTGAGCAAATGTGAACAGTAGCGGAATACTTAATGATATTAAATTGTTAGGGTTTTTTTTTTGGTGTTACAGTGTTTTTTAAAAAATTTATTCACTTAGAGCTATATACTGAAATATTTACAAATTAAATGACGTGGTATCTGAGACTTGCATCAGAGTCCCCTAGGGGGCAGGGCAGGGAGTAGATAGTGAAACAGTATTGGCCATAAACAGATAATTATTGAAACAGGGTGATGGATATATGTGGAGGTTTATTATATCATTCTCTCTTCTTAAAAGTATGGGCAAAGAACCTAGGTTATGTAGTCAGATTGCCAGGGTTCAAATCCATCTATTAGCTGTGTAACTCATAAGATTGAAGGAAATTTGAATAAGCATATGTTCTTGTAGTAAATATATAACAAAAAAATTTACCACTTTAGCCAATTTTTAAATGTTGAGTGGCTTTACGTACAGTCACAATATTGTACACTCATCACTACTGTCATCTCCAAAATTTTAAAATCATGCCAAACAGAAACTATTCCATTGTATTATTTATTCATCCATCTGTTGAGAGAACATTTTATTTATTTTATTTTGCTTTTTAGGGCCGCACATGGTATATGAAGGTTCTCAGGCTAGGGGTCTAAATCTGAGCTGTAGCTGCCAGCCTACGTCTACAGCCACAGCCACAGCCACGCCAGATCCTAGCTGCCTCTGCGACCTACACCACAGCTCATGGCAACGCCGGATCATTAACCCGCTGAGCGATGCCAGGAATCAAACCCGCACCTCATGGTTCCTAGTCAGATTCGTTAACCACTGTGCCACGACGGGAACTCCAGATCATGGTATTTTTAAAGCCAGTAAATGGACATTTGCCTGCATTTGACCAGTGAATGCAGAAAGAGTTCCTTGTGGCCAATTAGACGGGTCTCATTGCAAAAGGGAAAACAAGCCACATCACTGAATGTGCTGGAGCTAGAGGACGAAGTCGGGAGAAGTTTCTGTGAGGTCACAGGCTAGCTCCTCTCACTAGCCCCCCCCCCCCCCGCATAGCTGCAGCCTCTGCTCTGCTAATGCTGCGTCCTGCCTGCCTCTGCTAAAGCACAGAGAGTAAGAGTCTCTCCTCGGCAGCTACATCACGTGACAGTAAGAATTTAATCCCCTGGGGAAATGCTCAGGACTGAAGTGGCCAGTTGACTAATAACATTCAACCTTGAATTTTACTCACTGACCAGGCTTTAATCAGCGTGATAAAGACCCAGTGACTTGTGGCTCTGGCAATTTCCAGAGAATAAGAACATTCCCACAACAACAACAAAAAAAACCATTTTTTTCTTTTTAAAAAAAATTACCTTTATAATTTTTTAAAGTTATAGCTGATTTACAATGTTGTGTTAATTTTTGCTGTACAGTATAGTGAACAGTCATACATATATGGCTTTTCTCATACTATCCTCCATCGTGGTCTAGCCCAAGAGATTGGATGTAGGTCCCCGTGCTGTGCAGTAGGACCGCATTTCTAATCCATTCTAAATATAATAGTTTTGCACATAATATTTGCTTTGAAAATAAAGTAGAACGTTTTGAATTTAGTAACTAATATACGATGTGCTGTATTTTTAACATTCTGTCTTCCCATTTGCAAAATTTATCAAGATTTGCCACTCTTGCCTTTGTTCAGGATATTCCTCAAAGACCTTGGTTTCACCCACACTAGTTACAAACGGATTTTTGATGGTGTAGCTGTTCCCCATGGGGTAAAAACAGAAAGGGCTTCTAGGGAGAAGGCACATTTTCTCAGGTTTTTCATTTTTTTATCCTCTTTCTCTTGAAAATATTTTTGTCTGGCATGTTAAAAGATAGAAATTCACAACCAGTAGGAAAATAGCACCCCCTAGCAGATTAAGGATTAATTCAGAACGGCCCCATTGAATGAATAATAGAGTCTCTAGCAGTGCAGGAAATTCTCAATGGGACTTAAGCTCTGGCTTTAGCTAATAGCTGGAAGGAAGTCCAGGAACAGAATTAAGAAAAAGCATTTTTTGGAGTTCCTGTTGTAGCTCATCGGAAATGAATCTGGCTAGTATCCATGAGGATGCGGGTTCAATGCCTGGCCTCACTCTGTGGGTTAAGGATCCAGCATTGCCATGAGTTGTGGTGTATGTTGCAGACTCAGCTCCGATCTGGCTTTACTGTGGCTGTGGTGTAGGACAGTGACTACAGCTCTGATTTGAGCCCGAACCCGGAAACCTCCACATGCTGTGGTGCAGGTGCGGCCCTAAAAAAGACAAAAAAGAAAAAAGAAAAAAAGGACATTTTCTTAAACTTGGGACTGTCAAGCAAGATCAAGGCAACCTTAAAACTGTGTGTTTAAAATATTATTTTCTTTTTTGGCTGCCCCATGACATATGGAGTTCCTGGGCCAGGGATCAGGTTTCAGCCGCGGTTGTAACCTATGCTGCTGCTGGGCAGCTCTGGATCCTTTAGCCCACTGTGCAGGGGCCAGGGATCGAACCTGCGTCCTGGTGCTGCAGAGACGCTGCCCCACAGCAGGAACTCCTGAAATGGTTAATATTTTCTGCCTTTCTTTCTTTCCTTTTTTTGGTCTTTTTAGGGCCACACCTGCGGCATATAGAAGTTCCCAGGCTAGGGGTCGAATCGGAGCTGCAGCTGCTGGCCTACACCACAGCCACTGCAACACCAGATCCAAGCCATGTCTGCAACCTACACTACAACTCATGGCAACACTGGCTCCCTAATCCGCTGAGGGAGGCCAGGGATCGAACACCCGAGTCCTCATTGTTACTAGTCAGGTTCATTAATGCTGATCCACAATGGGAATGCCTAAAATGGTTAATATTAAAAGAGAAAGATATCTGTGATTCTTCCTCTCTTATAATTCTGATATTTCATGCTATTCTTTTCCTTTTGGATCTGTGTAAAAACACACTTTTATCTGGAGAAGACTGACAGATGGGGCAAGATCCTGTGGCCTGCCTCAGGGGTGTTCAACACGGGCCCCCAGTCAGACATGCCATCAGCAATTGCAGCTTAAGCTGGCGTTAGAGGGGCGTCTTCTACATCAGGACTTCCCCAGGGCACGTGAGAATCCAAGGGTAAAAGTGGTCCATTTTTCAGGGCCTCTTTCTGAGCATTAATTAGAAATGTTTAAAATGGGAACAGACTCCAATGCCATTAGATTTAAGGTCCGAGTGTCCTCTCCAATCTCAAGGAGATCCTTAAAAACAGGCCATTAGAGGAGCACACTTGCAAGGCTCCAGGGAAAAAGGCACTCAGAGTAAAAAGGGTTATGAACTTTAACAGGCACATTTTGCACATTCCAAGAGGTTGAGGGTGAGGCAAGAAATGTTACCAAGTGCATCAGTGCTCATATATTAATGTCGTATAAAGGTGCCCATTAGAGCCAGGTTCTTCCTTGACAAAGCCTGAATTAGACCCACGTGCGGTAGCCCCTGGAAATGTTTGGAATCTCTTGACAGAAAATTAAGGGCTCCTAGGCTTATGGATGCTGGAAACAGTGATGGATGCAGTTGGTTGTAGCCTGGGAGTTGGTACGCGGGAGGGACCTTAAATGCTAAGTCAGAGACAGCTAGGCTGCAGGGGACATACTTGGGAGGGTGTGTCATTCCATCCCAGGACTTTTGGTTGTACCCACAGCATCCCTCAGTTTCAGAGCCTCTTTTCTTCCTGTCACTGCAGTTTTTGCTATATATGGTCTTTGGAGCTAGGCTGCCCGGGTTCAAATCAAAGTTTCGCTACTGTAGTTGTTCTGTCTCCAATAATGGACCATTGGCTTTGATACATGTTATTTGAACTGGTTCTTGCCTGATTTGACAAACTTGCTCACTATCCTCTAGAAAATACATTTAATTCCACCGTAATACCTTTGCCAAAAATTTTAAAAAGACACAAAATTTAAAAAAAAGACATAATGCTCTGTGACCTTTGCAACTCCTGGAATCTTAGTTTCCTTATAAGTCATATTAATAATATCTATTTTCTGTGGCTGTTGTGAGAACATGATGGAGCTGTAATTTTTTTTTTCTTTTTTAGCTAAAAAAAAATTGTTATGTAAAAGTTCCTGGAAGTCTCTGTTTCTAGAAGTGAAGGAGCCATCCATTTACATTTGGAGGTGTCTTTGTTTTGGGGAAACCACCAGAATAAACAGCTTTAAAAAGGTAAGTCTCCAGTATAAATGCATATAAATACTGCATATACCAATGCATTTAAACTTCCTAACATGTAGACTGTAAGTTGTCTTCATTTTATTTAACAAATATTTATGTAGTGCTTACTGGGAACCAGGTATTGGTCTAAGTGCTTTGCAAATACGAACACTTTCATTCTTCATAACAACTCATATGACAGGTGAGGACTAAAATTACTTGCTCAGGATCACACAGCTGATAGAGAGCAGAGCCAAGATTCATACTGAGGTCGTCTAGCATCAGAGCCTGTGCACTTGACGACTATGCCAGGCCCCAGACTCTGCGTGTAGTTTCTGTCCTTTTCTCCACCAGAGCCTGGGCCACGAATTCATTCTGTGCCACAGCTGCAACCTATGCCACGGCTACAGCAAGGCCAGATCCTTTAACCCACTGCACCCAGCCGGGGATTGAACCCACGCCTCCACAGTGACCCTGGGAGAGGGAAGGCAGTATATCCAGAGGGTGGACTGCGGGTGTTTGGGCCTTTGACAGATTGGGTGATGCCCACCCTCACTGGGGATTGCCATCTGTTTTACTCAGTTCACCAATTCAGGTGCTAATCTTTTCTGGAAATTTTCTGAGAGACACAGCCAAACATATTATACCATCCCTTAGCCCTGTAAAGTTGAAACATAAAAATAACCATCATAGAGGAGTTACCACTGTGGTACATTGAGTTAAGACTCTGACGGCAGCAACTTGGGTTACTCACAAGCCTGGGTTTGATCCCTGACCTGGGGCAGTGGGTTCAAGGATCCAGTGTTGCTGGATTCAGTCCCTGGCCCGGGAACTTCCATATGCCGTGGGTGTGACCGTAAAAAAAAAAGAAGAAAAAGAAAGAAAGAAAAAACCATCCCAGATTATAAATCTCTGTCTCATTTAAGTATGTCTTTGATATAGCAGCCAAACTTATATCTTAACAAATATATCCATTGGCCTGGAGAGATGCATTGTCAAGAAAAAAATACAAACCACTGAGCAGTATGTACTCTATGATCCTATATTTATAAACATCAAACCACAAAATAACTTATACATATTTGTGTATATTCATAAGGCTATACATCAACCATAAGCTTTGTTCACCTCAGGTGTGAAAAATGGAAAGAAAGTAGTGGTTAATATTTGTTTTTAATATTTGTTTTTATATTGTTTCACTTAAAATAAGCAAATATTCCTTTTTATAATCAAACTAAAATTTAAAATTTTGCATTTAGTTATTGTAAGAAATTGGTTTAGCACGGAAAGAGGGGAGAAAGAAACGAGCAGGGGATACATGCAAAAGGCGGCGATCATGATTTACTGGAGAATTTGGCTCCCAGGCGAGGTTCTGTGACTCTCGGGCATGGAGTCAGGGAAGTCGCCCCGGGTTGGGGAGCACGGGGGTTTTTAAGCCTTGTTGGTTCCGGGTCTGGATCCAGGTAGTGCCTTTGCCAAATTAGGCAAGGGACCACCGTGTCCCTAGGTGACTGGTCGGGGACTGGTTTGGGGGCTTTCCGGGTAGGTGTGACTTCGATCATCTGTTGGCGCTGGTGGGGCTGGCGGCCCATCTTCCCGCGCAGGCTTGTCCGTTCCTTATGGGGTCTGTTTGATATGAGGGGTCTCTTTGCCATTTGGGGGGCCACTACCCGTCCCCGCCGGCCTAACAGTTATAACTTATTAATTATCAATTACTCTATTATTACTACTTAGTAATTGTAAAATAACAAATACATATAAATTTCTAATTAAATGAAATTTTATTTTTAAAAAAGTTTGTCTTGGGAGTTGCCGTCATGGCGCAGTGGTTAACGAATCTGACTAGGAGCCATGAGGCTGCGGGTTCGATCCCTGGCCTTGCTTAGTGGGTTAAGGATCCGGCGTTGCCGTGAGCTGTGGTGTAGGTCGCAGATGCGGCTCGGATCCCGCGTTGCTGTGGCTGTGGCGTCGGCCGGCGGCTACAGCTCCGATTGGACCCCTAGCCTGGGAACCTCCATATGCCCTAGAAAAAGGCAAAAAGACCAAAAAAAAAAAAGTTTGTCTTGATTGCTATACAAATGAGACCTCCGTGATGAAGGTCAGGGGTAATAAAGAGACAGTGGGAAGATTCTAGAAGGGCTGGTAGTGTGGAAAAGGCTGTAGCCGTTCTTGGAGCCACAAGTTCAGGTCCCCAAGCCCCTCACAAAACGGTCAGCAGAAAATGCTGGTCATCTTCTTGGTCTGTTTTCCACACCAGAACCATCCTGGGCAATGGGACCACCATCGTGATATGTGAAATCAGCCTCAATAGAGAGCAGTAAGCCTGAATAATGGAATCCACATGCCAGTTACTTTGTCTGGAAGAAAAGAGGAGAGGATATATGGCTGTGATGGGCAGCTATAGAGTAACAGAATAATCTCCGAGTTTGGAGTCAAAGACATACCATCACATCCTAGCTCAAATTATTGGCTATACAACCTCAGGCACTTGTCTGAACCTCAGCTTTCCTATCTCAAATGGGAATAATTACATCTACCATATACACTGTGAAAACTGTGATGAGATACAGAGCCCAAAACTGTTGAATTGTTTGTTAAGAGGTTGCTCTGGAGTTCCTGTTGTGGCTCAGTGTGTTAAGAACCTAACTGGTGGAGTTCTCGTCGTGGCATATCAGAAACAAATCCGACTAGGAACCATGAGGTTGCAGGTTCGATCCCTGGTCTTACTCAGTGGGTTAAGGATCTGGCATTGCCGTGAGCTGTTGTGTAGGTCACAGACATGGCTCGGACCCTGTGTTGCTGTGGCTGCGGTGTAGACTGGCAGCTGTAGCTCCAATTTGACCCCTAGCCTGGGAACCTCCATACGCCGCAGGTGTGGCCCCCCGCAAAAAAAAGAACCTAACTAGTATCCATGGGGATGCGGGTGTGATCCCTCACCTTACTCAGTGGGTTAAGGATCCAGTGTTACCGCAAGAAGTAGTGTAGTTCGCAGATGCAGCTCGGATCCTAAATTGCTACAGCTGTGGTGTAAGTCAGCCGCTGCAACTCCGATTCGATCCCTAGCCTGGGAACTGCCGTGGAAAAAAAAGGGGGGGGGTTGCTCTCCATTCATTTCTATTGAAGTGAGTGGTTAATAAGACTGTTCCTTTTCTTGTTTGATGACAAACCGAGTGACTTCATGGACATAGGTTTAATCATAATAACTATTAGGTTTGCCAAGGGAGGAACACGCAAGGCCGAGTTGGTAAAGCCAGAGAGATTTATGAAGGCATCAGAGGGGCACGGGCTGAGCTCGAGATGGCCCCAGCCCTGACTGTGAGGAGGTGCTGGGCTTCTCAAGGGTCTGGGGCTGGGGTTCAAGGCGGGAACTGGTGGCGGGAACAATGAAGAAGGAGGAGGGGAAGGTCAGGGGAGGGGTTGGGGGCAGTTAGTCCTTGTAGGTTAATCTATGCAGGCAGTTGTTTCCCGCAGGCCATTGTTTCTTGCGGCCCAACTCGAGCCTCCACATTCTGGGAAAGGGTGTAGAGTTTGTGTGGGGCCGCACCCATGTCCCCAGCAGGTCTCCAAGGTGAACAGCCACATTCCAGCGGGGGGGGGGGGGGCTGTCTCCATCCTCCTGGGAACCTATCAATAACTTTACGGACATAGTTTTAATTTGAAATGAAGTTTCATGGGCATTTAAAAACATTATTTACTTTTCATGCATCAGTTCTGCAGACACTTAGACAAAGCTAACTTTGGTTGAATCACTGAGCTTCATTTTCTTCAATGAGGACTGGTATTTCCTGCCCTACTTATCACACAGGATGGCTGTATTTCTAAAGGTGATTTGCAGTTTATAAAAGATCTTTGAAAAATAAAAATGCAACTATACATTCCAATTATTGTATTAGTATGCTTATTAATATAATATGTATTAAGTATTTGTAGAATCATAAGTAGAAAATATTTATATTTAATAAACTGATGTAATTAAACATATTAATATAAAATACATGATACATATATAAATGTAATAGATTATATGTGTATATTTAATAGATTATACATATATATTATTATATGATAGGTCAAATAAGAAGTTTCTTCAGTTATCTGTTTTTCTCAAATCAAGTATTGCCAGCCTCTGTGTACATATTTCTGTAAGAAATTGGTTTAGCACGGAAAGAGGGGAGAAAGAAACGAGCAGGGGATACATGCAAAAGGCAGATCATGATTTATTGGAGAATTTGGCTCCTGGGCGAGGTTCCGTGACTCTCGGGCGTGGAGTCAGGGAAGTCGCGCCCCGGTTGGGAGCGCGGGGTTTTTAAGCCTAGTTGGTTCCAGGTCTGGATCTGGGTAGTGCCTTTGCCAAATTAAGCAAGGGACCACCATGTCCCTAGGTGATTGGTCGGGGGTAGGCGTTTGGGGGCTTTCCGGGTAGGTGTGGCTTCCATCATCCGTTGGCGCGGGTGGGGCTGGCGGCCCATCTTCCCGCGCAGGCGTGTCCGTTCCTCATGGGGTCTGTTTGAAATGAGGGGTCTCTTTGCCATTTGGGGGCCACTTCCTGTCTCCGCCGGCCTAACAATTTCCAGAATACAGGCTAAGGGTTTGTTATGTGGACAAGTACATGTAATATTTGTAATTTCCTGTGAAGGATATCTGTAGATATATTGCACTGGTTATTTCTTTTAGTATTTCTACTAAAGAAAAAAAAAATATCTCCCCCCTTTATCTCCAAATTATGACCAGTCTCTTTTGAGTCACATTTCTGCCCCAACGAATACAATAAAAGTGGTCAGAACACCTTCCCTTTAGGAATAGTCCTTTGCTCACCGTGGCAGAGATTCTGTGGCCCGAAGTGGGGACGGCCCCCACCGCTGTGTCACGGCCCCATAAGCCCAGGTTCTGGCGCTGAGATTACCTGCATAAGGCAGAGGGCAGGAGCCAGTACAGATGACGCCGGGGTAATTAATGTGCGTAGCGTTCTTCGATCTGTCTTCTGTATCAGGAGACCCTGACACTTCAGCCTCTCATAAATAATAATGACAATGATGATGAAATGATGAAAGGTCTGTCCTGGAGAACGGAAGCACCTCCAATTTTGACAGATCGTAAAACAGATTCTCAGGGTCATAGGACAATTTCACTTTTCTACTTGATTTTATTTGCCACTGCTGTGCTCACCTCTAAGGAAAGATTCTGATTAAAAAATAATACCAAAAATATTATTCATACTTGGCTTTTGACAGGTGAGATTTTTCTTTCACTAGTAATTGTGGACTTAGAAATTTTGGGTGATAGTTTCCTTGTGTAGAGTCCCTCTCCCTCAGCCATAGATTTCTCCTCCTTGAACTGAAAATCCAGTACAAATAAAAGATCTTTGGCAATATAGCCTCTTGCAAAATGTTTTGTTTTCACCAAGCATCATATTTTACACAAAATATTATGAAACAGCACCTCCTAGATGGGCATATACACACAGGTATATGGAATGACTGGCCCAGAGGGTCTGCTGTATAGCACAGCGAACTTTGCCCAATGTTCTGTGATAATCTATATGGAAAAAGAATCTGAAAAAGAATGGATGTGATGGAGGTGTAAGTATATTGCTGATCACTTTGTTGTATTGCAGGGATTATTGCAACATTATAGATCGACTACACTTCAAAAAAAACTTTAAAAAAAAAAATGGAACCTCCTAAAACTGGTCCCTTAAGTCAAATTCTTCCCCTGTCAAAATTTCTGTGGCCTTAGCACTGTTGCCAAAACCAGGCCCCTGTCCACCAGTGTGGAAAAGAAACATGGAGGCAGAGTCTTTATTCATTTGTTTATTTTCATTTATTTAGTTTTGGCCGAGGAGTGCAGCAGCCTGATGTGAGCTATCAGTTCCCAGAGCAAGGGCTGAACCTGGGCCACAGTGGTGAAAGTGCCAAGTCCTAACTACTAGACTACCAGGAAACTCCTGGAGGCAGAGTTTTGGGTAGAGGAGCGGAAAATAGCTTTATTGCTTTGCCAGGCAAAGGAGGCCACAGCAGGCTGATCTCCTGAAGACTGTCCCCTCCCTGGGGAGAGATTAGGAGGTGGCTTTACAGTTTGGGAGAAGCAAATAGAGCCACAGAGAAGGATCAGGGTAGATGCAAGCTCGTGTTCTTCTTCAAACTTGATGTTTCTTGGTCCCAGGACCAGTTCTGGAGGCCCTCCTCTCTGGTTTTCATGGTTGGGGGTTTTCATTCTGCAAAAGAGCCCAAAGATACGGTTCTGTACATTCCTTGAAGAGGAACCAGGATCCTGCACCAAGGCTGCACTATTGTTTGCTGCCTGTTCCTCCCTTGTCTCTGCTTCCACTTTCTTCTCTGATTAGCAACTGTTTGAACCTGCCCTTTGGAACTCAGAGAAGGTTGTGGAGGCTGAAACTTATTCCCTAACAACAAGAAACGGTGGACACCAAAAGGCTTGTGCCCAGGAGCCACACAGAGTCCTGTTTGGTTTCAGTACTGTGGACATCCTCTTTTATCTTTAAAAAAAATTTTTTTTTAAATTATAGTATAGTGGATTTGTAATGCTCCAGTTTCTGCTGTATAGAGAAGGGACTCAGTTATACACATATATACATTCTTTTTTATATTATTTTCCAGCGTGGTCTATCCCAGGAGACTGGATATAGTTCCCTGTGCTCTTGTTTAATCTATTCTAAATGTAACAGTGTGCACCTACTAACCCCAAACTCCCAGTCCATCCCTCTCCCTCTCCCCTCTCTCTTGGCAACCACAAGTCTGTTCTCTATCTGTGTGAGTTGCTTCTGTTTTATAGTACAAGTTCATTTATGCTATCTTTTAGATTCCACATATAAGTGATATCATATAGTATTTGTCTCTGTCTGACTTAGTGTGATAATCTCTAGTTGCATCCATGTTGCGGCAAATGGCATTTCATTCTTTTTCATGGTTGAGTAATATTCCATTATACATATGTACCACATTTTCTTTGTCCATTCATCTGTCAATGGACACTTAGGTTGTTTCCAAGTCCTGGCTGTGGTGGATAGGGCTGCATTGAAGATTGGGGTGCATGTATCCCTTTGAATTATAGTTTTGTCTGCATATATGCTCAGGAGTGGGATTGCTGGATCATATAGTAATTTACTCTTAGTTTTCTGAGGAACTTCCATACTGTTTTTCTCAGTGGCTGCACCGACTTACACTCCCACCAACAGTGTAGGAGGGTTCCCTTTTCTCCACAACCTCTCCAGCCTTTGTTATTTGTTGACGTTTTAATGACATCCATTCTGACCAGTGTGAGGTAGTACCTCATTGTAATTTTGATTTGCATTTCTCCAATAATTAGCTGGACTTTTCTTTCTTTCTTTCTTTCTCTCTCTCTCTCTTTCTTCTTTCTCTCTTTCTTTCTTTTCCTTCCTTCCTTTCCTTCCTTCCTTCCTTCCTTCCTTCCTTCCTTCCTTCCTTCCTTCCTTCTCTCTCCCTTCCTTCCTTCCTCCCTCCCTTTCTTTCATTTTTGGTTGTGCCTGTGGTAGGTGGAAGTTCCTGGGCCAGGGATTGAACCTGCACCACAGCAGCAAACCAGGTCCTTAACCTACTGAGCCACAAAAGAGCTCCAGGATATCCTCTTTTTTTTTTTTTTTTTAGGGCTGCACCCTAAAAAAATGGCATATGGCGTATGGAGGTTCCCAGGCTAGGGGTACAATTGGAGCTATAGCCACCAGTCTATTCCACAGCCACACCACCAAGGGATCTGAGCCTTATCTGTGACCCACACCACAGCTCACGGCAATGCCAGATCCCAGACCCACTGATTGAGGCCAGGGATCGAACCCGCACCCTCCTGCATACTAGTAGGACTGGTTTCCACTGCGCTATGATGGGAACTCCCTGGATATCCTTCTTTATTTATTTAATTTTTTTTTTTTTGTCTTTTTAGGGCCATACCTGTGGCATATGGAAGTTCCCAGGCTAGGAGTCTAATCCGAGCTGTTGCTTCCAGCCTACGCCAGAGCCACAGCAATGCCAGATCCGAGCTGCGTCTGCGACCTACACCACAGCTCATGGCAACGCCGGATCATTAACCCACTGAGCAAGGCCAGGGATCGAACACGCGACCTCATGGTTCCTAGTCAGATTCGTCAACCACTGAGCCATGACGGGAACTTCTTTTCTTATTTATTTATTTATTTTTGTCTTAACCTTTATTTAAGAAAATTATCGCAAAGTGAAACCAGTCAGACAACTAGACAGCAACATCCAATGCTACCGCTTACATGTGGAAACTAAAAAGACACAATGAACTTCTTTGCAGAACAGACAATGACTCACAGACTTTGGAAAACCTTTGGTTTCCAAATAAGACAATCTGGGGGGTGGGGGGATGCACTGAGGGTTTGGGACAGAAATGCTATCGAATTGAGTTGTGATGATTTTTGTGCACCTGTAACTGTAATAAAATTCATTAAGCAATAGAAAAAAATTATCATAGTGACTATTACAGTGATCTGTGAGTTCTGTGAGGCCTGTTGAATTACTGAACCTGCCGGTAGTCTTGGGGAGCTCCCAAACTTGGAGTTGGTGTAAGAAGTAAAAGTGCTTTGTGGACTAAAAATATATATATTTTTTAGGGCTACAAGTGCTGCATATGGAAGTTCCCAGGCTAGGGGTCGAATCGGAGCTGTAGCTCCTGGCCTACACCACAGCCACAGCAATCCCAGATGTGAGCCACATCTGCAACCTACACCACAGTTCCAGGCAACACCAGGTCCTTAACCCACTGAGCAGGGCCAGGGATAGAACTCACATCCTCACAGATATTAGTTGAGTTCATTTCCGCTGAGCCACAGAGGGAACTCCTGTTTACTTTGCATTTTTAGGTTCAGTCTTGTTGTATATTTCTTTCTCGGGAATTCAGGAACAAATTGTGTCCATGATTGGGCCAGAGCATTAGCCAGAGATGAGGGAGGTCCTCTTCCTCAAGCCAGTGTGGGGTGAGGCTGGGAAGCTCCAGTAGGAGAAGGTGGATCAGGGAGCGGATTAGCAAAATAGGGGCTCTGAAGGTTTTTGTTTCTTTGTGGCTGCACCCGAGTCATGTGAGAGTTCCCAGACCAGGTATCAAACCTGCGTCACAGCAATACCGGGTCTTTATTTACATATTTTTTTCTTTTTACAGCTACACCTGCAGCATATGGAAGTTCCCAGGCTAGGGGTCAAATTGGAGCTGCAGCTGCCGGCCTTCGCCACAGCCACAGCAACGAGGGATCCGAGCTATATCTGCAGCCTACACCACAGCTCACGGCAACGCCAGATCCTTAACCCACTGACCGAGGCCAGGGATCAAACCCACATCCTCATGGATATTAATCAGGTTCATTAACCGCTGAGTCACAATGGAAATTCCTTTCTTTGGTCTTGAAGCTGGGCAAGCAGGAGGCTTGTAGGCCTGAGTGGTACAGCCCAACACCACCTTTTGAGCTAATATGTTTCTGTATTAAATTTATTTGGGCCAAGGACCCCATCTTATACTTCTTCATTCTTTTAGGACCAAGTATAATGTAAAGCATAGAGTAAGTGCATCCTAATTCTTGATTTTTTAAATTGATTCTCTGGTCTATAATAAACACAGAGAAAAAAGACTTATGAAGAACATAAGCTGAAAGATGTTATAAAATGTTCATATTTGTGCTGCAAATTTAAATTTTTCTCTTTTTTTGGTTTTGATTGGGAAAGAACAATGATAATTTTCGAGAATAGTATTTAAAAATATCTTTGGTTATTTCAAAAATGATAATTTTTAGAAGATAATTTTCAAAACAGGGTAGAACCATGACAGATATTAAAAGTGAAAAAGTGGGAGTTCCTGTCGTGGAGCAGCAGAAATGAATCTGACTAGGAACCATGAGGTTGTGGGTTCAATCCCTGGCCTTGCTCAGTGGGCAACAGATCCTGCGTTGCTGTGAGCTGTGGTGTAGGTCACAGATGCAGCTCAGATCTGGCGTTGCTCGGGCGTAGGCCGGCAGCTGTAGTTCCAATTTGACCCCATATGCCGTGGGTGCGGCCCTAAAAAGCAAAAAAAAAAAAAAAAAAAGGTGAAAAAGTGTTAAAAATTTTATTAATGAAGAAACTGGGAAGGAACTGACAACCAGTTTAAGGGAGAAGTTGAAAACCGTATTTCTAGATCAGGAATATTGAAATGTATGTAAGAAATGGAGACAAAACTGGCCCTTCTCACTTTGGGAGAAGGAAGTCAAACCTTTACCCTACAGAACAGAATTTGCATATCTATAGACAATATTTTATATAATATATATTATAGTATTATATATTAATATATAATATGTTGATAATGTATAAGAATACAGTAATAGTTAATATGTTATATAATTGTTATATATCAATATATATCAGTGTATATTAATATATTATATACTATTAGTATATAATATATTAATAATTTATTAATATAGAATGGTATATAACATTATAGAATATAATATGTGTGAATATAATATATTAATATTTTATATAGTATATAATAAAATGCATAATATATAATAATTTTATACATTATTTTATATAATGTAATTAATCAGTAATCTACAGTTTATAGAGTTACGAAATGGCTCCCATATGGTAAGAATCAGATCTAACCCGCAGAGGGGTGTCCACTAGAGTACAGGCAATAAAGTTCCCAATGAAGCATAACATTTTCCCTACACATGGAACAAAGCCAAGAATAAAGCTAATACAAAAGTACATACCCAGTTGGAATAGGATAGGAAGAATTCTGTTTTCACAAAGAACCTGAAAACCAAACTACTGTACTTTTAGAGTTACCAGCACCGTGCTTCATGGCTTTTTTTTTTCCTTGCGTCACAGTCCAACTGGGATGTTGATTTGCAAGTCCAGCCCATGAAGTTTATTTATCTTCTAATCCCTATAATATTCCCACATGTGTGATGACCTTTTATGATATTATTGTGGTTAATACTTTAGGGTGGAAATATTTTTTCAGCTGTGTGAGATTTTCCTTTTATCATTTTGGATGTTTTCATCTATTTGCACAGTTTATTCTTTTCATTATTTAAAACGAGCACTGAGAATATGATGACACTAATGGGATTACGTGAGTTATCCCATCTGGGGAACTATAGATTCCTGAGGACCTTTTGTAGTATTAAGCTATTGGGAGAAAAGATGACATTTAAAGCTGTTGTTAAAATCGAATGTAGTGTTCCTTTCAGGGTCTTTTTTTTTTTTTTTTTTGGCCACCCCTCAGCATATGGAGTTGCAGGGCCAGGCTGTGGCAACACCAGATCCCTAACCCAGTGCACCAGGGCAGGGATCGAACCTCTGTCCCAGCGCTCCCAAGAGTCCACTGATCCTGTTGCACCACAGCAGAAACTCCTCTTTCAGGGGTCTTGAGTGAAGCTATAAATTAATAGCCAACCATGGAGTTCCCTTCGTCGACTAGAATCCATGAAGATGCGGGCTGGGGATCCGCCCTTGCCCTGAGCTGTGGTGTAGGTTGCAGATGCAGCTCAGATCCCGTGTTGCTGTGGCTGTGGTGTAGGCCGGCAGCTGTAGCTCCGATTGGACTCCTAGCCTGGGAACTTCCATATGCCACAGGGGAGGCCCTAAAAAGCAAAAAAAAAAAAAAAAAAAAAAAAAAAAAAAAAAAGGCCAAGCAAAACTCACTGTACGTGAACACCTTCTGTGACCCTTATTCTTATAGTAAATAGCCATAAGACAAAACTCTGTGGGCCAGAGTTTCTTCTGACCCTCCTCTCACTTTATGTAGCAAAATAATTGTTTGTAACAGCCCAATCCCCTCCTCAGAAAATTCAGTTCTCTAAATTACCCAAAGAGCATTTACGTTCAAAAGATGAATAAATTTGCCCTTGTTACTCAAATTAAGTTAAATTATAACACCGGACCCTCATCCTCACTACCAGAAAAATGGCTTTTTACGTACTCTGGGGAACCTCCCTCCTCAGATGACTCTAAGATGCTTTCGGGGTGTTCATTCAAGAGAAATTGTTAGTCCCTAGGAAGGGGGGAAAAAAAGGAGAGTTGACTCAGGCAGGAATTCAATTCTTTTCAGCTATTACTATTTCATACCACTAGGTGCCGCTATTGAAATAGGAGTTATCCACCCCACTCTGGTCCAAGTCTGTCCTTTTCCTGTTGTTTTAGTAGATCTTTTTATTTTAAGGAATAGATTGAAGTACACAAAACTTAAATGTAAAACGCTGTTGTAAAGCATCACGATCTAATAAGGTAATAACTTACAAGAGAAACTTGGACATGTGAGTAAATACATTGCCTCTGTTGCCTCCTACCTGCTTTAAATCTGGGACCCTTATCAATGTATATTATAGGTTTTAGTGCAGCAGGTAGGGAACAATGGGGAGAAGACATCCTGGAATACTGGGTTGAAAAACTGGGTTATTTGAGGATTAATTTGGACTGTTGTGTTATCATTTTTTTTTTCTGTTTTACTGAATCATTCCCATGAGCTAACAAACATCTTCAATATCTCCCATTTTTGAAAAGAAAAAGAAAATCCTTCTTTGACCCCATATCACCTTCAGTTTCTGCCTGATTTCTTTATTTCCATTCACAGAAAAATTCAAGAGTTGACTCTACTCCTTGTTCCCACCCACTCTCCTCCCGTTTTCTCTCTAGTGGGGCTTTTATTCCCGTATGTTCCCTGACAAGCGTTCTGTCCTCTGTGTTGCCAAATCCAGGGTCCAGTTGATTCAGTCTTCATCCACCTTGGATGTCATGGCCACAGCTGATTCCACATGCTTCTTCCCTCTCACCTCCTGATTTACCTTTGACCTCGAGGCCTCCCCTTCGCCTCAGCTGAATCGTCCTTACCTTCATGATCTCTCACTGAAGGGTGGTCCAGTGCTGGGCCTGGACATCCTCTATTGCTGTGCCCTCTGCCTTGGTGATCTCTGCCAGCCCTGCGGCTTCAGACACCATCTCTACGCGATGGTACCCAAATTAATATCTCCTCCCTGACCTCAACTCCAGCCTCCATTTCAAACTCCACTTGGTTATTTGACAGGTTTCTCCAGCTTAACATACTAACAGCCTAACTCTTAACTTTCCCCTCAAAACCTGTTCTTCACGTCTTTGCCATTTCAATCAGTTAGTGTCTCTGTTGGCCAGTTGCTCAAGCTAAACGCTGTAGAATTATCCTAGACTCTCTTCTTCCAGATTTCATCATCAAATGCAGTCTAACAGTAGTCCCTATTGGCTCCAGCTTCAAAATGTATCTTGAACAGATCCTTTCTCACTGACTTCATGATCACACCTCCACAGTAAATATCACCAGTCTCACTGCTAATACTGGCCCACCGCTTATCATCCATTCTTCACATGGCAAATAGAGGGGACTTTTAACAAAACAGATCAGGTCCAGTAGCTCCCTTACTCAGAACACTCCAAGGCATGTATTTTTCTGAAAATGACACCCAAACGTCTTACCACAGCCTGTCTAGACTCTACCTGGCCTGACTCCTGGTTATCTCATTTACTTTATCTTCCATGACCCTTTTTTTTTTTTCTTTTTAGGGCTACACCCATAGCATATGGAAGTTCCTAGGCTAGGGGTCAAATCAGAGCTATAGCTGCCAGCTTAGGCCACAGCCACAGAAACTCGGGATCCGAGCCGCATCTGTGATCTACACCATAGCTCACAGCAATGCTGGATCCTTAACCCACTGAGCGAGGCCGGGGATTGAACTCACTTCCTCATGGATCCTAGTCTTGTTTGTTAACCACTGAGCCGCAAAGAGAACTTTTATGGATTCTTTTATCCACTCACTTCACTCAGTGAAGTGGATTCTTTAATCCACTCACTTCACTCAGGCACAGTGGCTCCCTAACAGTTCTGTGAACCACAGTGAAGCCTTTCGGTGGTCACTGCTTCCGCTCAGAACCCCTTCATGGCCCGGCTCATGTACAGCCTCGTTAGGGGGGCCTCCCCTGGTCATGCTATTTAAGGTGATATTTCCCTCCCCGTCCTCTCCTTTATTTCTCTTTATGGGACCCATCACCACCTGACATTGGGTTGTTTGTTACCATATTTGTTTATTGTTTGTTTGTTTTCTTCTGCTACAAATAAAAGCTTCGTGAGGATGGCCTTTGGTGAGTGCTCTAGACCAACAGCAGAGACAAAAAGACAGTCAATAGACTTTTCCTGCAGGAGTGAATATTTAAGGCCCTGATTCTGTTTTTGGTGTTCTGGGGTGTTAACCAGAGCATTACTCGGGAGGGACCTCTGTTGTGCCTGGGTCTCTACAGCCAGCCCATCGTCCCAGTAGACCCCATGTGCTCTTTTAACCCCCACACAGGAGTTCCTGTTGTGGCTCAGAGGTAGTGAATCCAACTAGTATCCATGAGGACTCAGGTTCAATCCCTGGCCTCACTCAGTGGGTTAAGGATCTCGAGTTGCTGTGGCTGTGGTGTAGGCTGGCAGTTGCAACTCCAGTTCAACCCCTAGCCTGGGACCTTCCATATGCCATGGGTGCGGCCCTAGAAAGACCAAAAAAAAAAAAAAAACCCACACAAATGTTTCCAACATTTAAATCCTCTTACAGACTGAAACTCCCAACAGCCAGCCGGTACCCACGGTTATGACAGCATCTTAGAAAAACATTTTGAAAAAAATCAATGACATTTATTGTTTTTAAATATTTGGTTCTTGTTAAATATTCAATTGAAAACAATTCAAAATGATTTCCTTGGAGTTCCCCGATGGCCTAGTGATTAAGGATTCGGCGTTGTCACTGCTATGACTCAGGTTCAATCCCTGGCCTAGGGTGTGGCATGCCATGGGCATGGCCAAAAAAAAAGAAGGACTTCGTTATAAATTCACAGCAGTTTTTGTTTGATTTCCAAATTGACTAATAAAATCCCTGAACTATCACCCCAAACATTTTCAAAGCTTCCTGCCAGGAGCAAAAGCTATCCCCACAAATGGGCTCTCCAGCCACCTGCTGTCCTCTTTGCCATCCACCGTCACCATCTGTGGTGACCTAGGCAGATGTTACCCCTGACAACTGGAGAGCCGCGGTGTGACACGGTCTCTGGCCACCCAGCGAAGAGGTTTTGGTGACCTGGAATCACTAATGTACTCGGGTCCATCGTGCCTTAGGTCCTGGGTCGTTCCGGAAAGGAATTTCTGTCCCTTGGCTCACTATGGGTGTCCCAGGCCAATACTGGAGCCCTTTCCTGACAGAGCTCTTTGGGTATAAACACACATAACAAAAGTCACTTCCCCCAAGACACCGCCCTAGGGCCAAAGTGGCCACAGAAGGGTCACTGGGTCGCCCCAGATTTCCCGAGGAATCACCCCTCCACCCTGACCTATGCATCTTGGGGTTGGCAGTAGGAGGAATCACTTTTTTCTCATCACGGGACTTAAGCCCATGGAGTTCCTGTTGTGGTTCAGTGGAAATAAACCCAACTTGTATCCATGACGATGCTTGTTGGATCCCTGGCCTTGCTCCTGTGTTGCCCTGAGCTGTGGTGTAGGTCGCAGAGGCGGCTTGGATCCCGAGTTGCTGTGGCTGTGGCCAGCAGCTACAGCTCCAATTCAACCCCTAGCCTGGGAACCTCTATATGTCGTGGGTGGGACCCTAAAAAGCAAAAAAAAAAAAAAAAAAAAAGTCTTAGCCCATTTCCTATCAAGTCAAAGGATGGGATACTCCTCTGGGAAGGAAGACATAATCATTGGTTGTTTTTAGGCATTACCAAGTAAGCTAGAAATCAAAGTGACCGAAATACAATCTACTACCATTAACATGCAAATTTATAACTGCAAAGTAAAGGTAAGATTGACTCACATCAGAAGGCAAGCAACAAAGACTAGCTCCTGTGCTTAGCTTTTTCTTTTGGAAAACAAGTCCAAATGGAGGCTTTTTTTTTTTTTGACTATTATTTATTTACTTTTAGGGCTGTACCTGAGGCATATGGAAGTTCCCAGGCCATAAGTCGAATTGGATCTACAGCTGCAGGCCTACGCCACAGCCTCAGCAACGAGGGATCCGAGCTATGTCTGTGAGCTACACCACAGCTCACGGCAACGCCAGATCCTTAAACCCCTGAGCGAGGCCAGGGATCGAACCTGTATACATGAATCCTCATGGATTCTACTTAGGTTTGTTAACTACTGAGCCACGGAGGGAACTCCCTTTTTTTTTAATTTATTTTTTTTTAATTTGTCTTTTGTCGTTTCAGGGCCACACCCGAGGCATATGAAGGTTCCCAGGCTAGGGGTCCAACTGGAGCTACAGCTGCCGGCCTGTGCCACGGCCACAGCAATGCTGGATCTGAGCCCCGTCTGCAAGCTACACCACAGCTCATGGCAATTCCAGATCCTTAACCCACTGAGTGAGGCCAGGGATCGAATCTGTAACCTCATGGTTTCTAATCGGATTTGTTAACCGCTGAGCCATGATGGGAACTCTAGAACTCCTTATTTTATTGATGGATGGATTGACTGATTGATTTTTAGGGCTGCACCCAAGGCATATGCAGGTTTCCAGGCTAGGAGTCGAATTGGAGCTGCAGCTGCCGGCCTGCACCACAGCCACAGCCTTGCCAGATCTGAGCTGCGTCTGCCGCCTTCAGAGCAGCTCACAGTAAGGCTGGCTCTTTAACCCACTGAACGAGGCCAGGGATCAAACCCACATCCTTGTGGATACTAATCTGGTTTGTAACTCACTGAGCCACAACGGAACTCCCGATTTTTACCTTTTAGACTAGGTGCTCATTATCCCAGTTGTTAAAAGGTTAAGGGGAAAATCTCTTGGGTGAAGTTTCCTGCCAGAGGCTGAGACGGCATGATGGGGTGGGCGTCTCCCTCGCAGGAGCATGACTCTGCATATTGACTGCAAGGTCAAGGGGAAAAAAAGCAATGTCACAAAGTGACTTTCTGAAGGAGTTAGTGCAATTAAATGTTAATACCGCACTCTGTTCCTGCCTGAGACTGTTCTGAGTTCTTTCTAGCTGCCTGTTTTGAAAGCTTCGCTCTGCTCCTTTCTGTTTAGCACAGCAACATTTTTAAAAGACAGAACCATTTAAAGGGAGGACTGATGTTAACAGACTTTATGGTGGCTTAGTTATGGAGAAAGCCCTGAAACTCGCCCAAGGCGATTTTCCTTTAGAACACTGCCAGGATGAATGATTGGTATTTAATTATTTACAGACTTCTTTGCCATCCCTTTCATTTGTTTTTCTCCACCGCACCCTAATATTGGTAGCTTCAGATGGTCTAATGTATATAGGAAAAGAGTTTAAAAGTACAGAAATTCAGAGGAAATTATTATATCGTTATGGCTATTATTATATTTGTATTCTTCTCTGTAACACAGTTACAGGCATTCGGTTTTTCAGAGAGCAGAGGTTGGAAAGCAATGGAAGAGCTGAGACTTGTTCCATTTCAGAGAAAAAGCTGAGACAAAGAGAGCACAGGCATCTTCCTAAAACTGCCCTCTGACGGTGACGTACATGAACCTTGAGGAAGCACATAGGATCCCCACTCCCACTGAGCATGCGTGTTTGTGCTCAAGTGCACCTTCATCAGTTCACAGTCTTGGGAAGAAAGGAGAAAGAGGGTCTGGAAGGTTTTTTTTCTTTTTAGGTCTTTTTTTAGGGCCGCACTTGTGGCATATGGGGGTTCCCAGGCTAGGGGTCAGATTGGAGCTGTAGCTGCTGGCCTGTACCACAGCCACGGCAATGCCAGATCTGAGCGGATCCTTAATGCCGGATCCTTAACCCACTGAGTGAGGCCAGGGATGGAACCCGCCTCCTCGTGGATACCAGTAGGGTTTGTTACCACTGAGCCACTGTGGGAACTCCCGCAAAGATTTTCCATTGCAGGAATCTCTTTTCTGAAGTTTGCTGTGTTCCTGCTGGGGCCAGTTTACCATCAGTTTCATCATTAATTTATCAGCCACTAGCTCGCTCATTCCCCACATAGCCTGGTCCTTCCTAGAAATCCTCTCTCTGGTGTCACCCTTCACTGACGCATGTAGCCATTAATTGATGTAATCAGTGACTCACAGCTTCTCTGTGATGACATTCACAGAGACCCTCGGTGCCCAAGCCCTAAGGGTCTGTGACTTCCTGCCACACGGCACGGCACACCCCCTGCCTCCTGGCGCAGGGACTGGCAGTGCTCTGGGCAGCGCTATTTAATGTTTCACACCCTCTGCTCAGTGTGACTCATTCTCTGAGAACAGGCAGGCTGAGCTTTTCCATACTTCTTGTTTTACTTGGAGCACATTTAAGGCCACCGATGCACCCCTGTATATCGCTTTTCTGGGCCTGCACAGGCACCCCGTTGCTTGTAAGTATGGAGTCATGGAGTCAAAAAAGGGGAGACATCTGCTACCTGGGAAAATGAAGCCAACCCTGTGCCCCAATACATCTGAGGGGCAGCACCTTCTGCAGCTGGGGGCGGACTTCATCACTCCTGCATTCCATGGGGAGGGACCTTCTCCAGGGAAGGTGTCAGGGACAAATGGAGGAAGGGTACCCCCCCTCGCCTTGCTGGCAGCTCAGCAGGGGCACCTCTCCCCTTCTGTCTCGCTGGGGGACACGCTGAGCATCTCTGCTGATCAAGGCTAGCACTCACTGTCTGGTTCCTTTGTGCCGGGGACGGTACCCGAAGTTGAGTGCACAGGGTCCGCAGGGCTGAATCTGCCAAGGCAGGGATGCTGCTGCTCCTTCTTCTGGCACCTTTTTGTGGGTTAGAAAAGGAACCCCTTCCTCAAGGCTCTAGAGTGCCATCTGTTGGAATGCTGTTGTAATCCACGTGCCCATACACAGCCAGGACAGGAATAGGGCTCTTGAGACGGGTGCCGCGGGTGGGAGGAGGTTGATGAGTGAGTGAAGCGTGGCTTTGGTGACCTCAGTGGAGGCCAGACCTGGGTGGGCCACACAATCCCGCACAACTGGCACGTGTCTGCTGTGCGGGGGTCTGACGGTGGCCTGGCTCAGGATTGGCCGCCGTGTCACAGGCTTTTCTGAAGCTTTCAGCACATCATCAGAGGGGGACGGAAGGTGTGCTGGCGAGCACAGGTGGGGTCCACTGCTGGGGAGCAGCAATTAGGAATGTAGGCTGAAGCAGGGGTACAGCCGCTCTCTCTCTTGTTAGGTGGGGTTGAGTCTTAGGGGTCCTGCAATGCTGCAGGCTGGAGCTTAAGCCAAATGCCGTTTGACTGCCATTATTGCGGTCAGTTATGCTCCCAGGACCCTGTCCTGGGAAAACACTTGTTTTTTTTCTTTTTTTCTTTTTTACATTATACTCAGCTGTACAGCGTGGTGACAGGGTTACACATCACAAGTGGTTAGACATAGTTCCCAGTGCTAAACAGTAGGATCTCCTTGCTTTTCCAGCCCAGAGGCAACAATCTACAGCTATTAACCCCAGACCCCCCTACCATCCCATTCCCTCCCCCACCCTTTGGGCAACCACAAGTCTGTTCTCAAAGTCCTTGATTTTCTTTTCTGCATAAAGGTTTATTTGCGCAGTATGTTAGATTCCAGTTATTAGCGATATCATATGGTATCTGTCTTTCTCCTTCTGACTTCAGTCAGTGTGAGGGTCTCTAATTCCATCCATGTTGCTGCAAATGACATTATTTTATTCTTTTTTATGGCTGAGTAGTATTCCATTGTGTATATATACCACATCTTCCTAATCCAATCGTCTGTCGATGGACATTTGGGTTTTTTCCAGGTCTTGGCTATTGTGAATAGTGCTGCAATGAACATGCGTGTGCAGGTGTCTTCACCTGTTAAACCACAAATGCCTGCTGTGACTTTAAAGCCTTCTTATCATCCATCCCCAAAGTAAGCTAGTTTGACCATTTTTAGCCCCCTACTCTAGACCACTGCTAATCACCCATATGGGCCTCTTTCCTCTGGCTGAGGCCACCTTACTGCTGTCAATAGAGTAGAGAACAGACAGGCCAGAGAATACTATTCAAGAGAACCCTCTTCTCTAGGTCCTTCCAAGGAAGGAGGGGAAGGGAACAGAAGTTGTTGAGCTTTAGGCCCTGCATGCTAAACTTTGCACACTTTTTTTTTTAAAGAATTTAAAATTACAATTTTTTTCTTCTTTTTTTTAACCATGTTTTCATTGAAGTATAATTAGTTTGCAATGTTGTGTTAGTTTCAGGTGTATTGTACAGCAAAGTGATTCAGATGTATGTAAATATATATTCATGTATATAAAAATATATTTATGTATAAGATATGATATATAATTTATGGATATATAAATATATATCTTTTGTATATATTCTTTTTCAGATTCTCTTCCATTATAGATTATTACAAGCTATTGAATATAGCTCCCTGTGTTATACAGTAAATCCTTATTGTTTATCTATTTTATATATAATAGTACCTATCCTTAATTCCAAACTTCTTATTTATTTCCCCCTCCTTCCTATTATCCTCTTTGGTAACTGTAAGTTTATTTTCTATGTCTGTAAGTTTATTTCTGTTCTGCAAATAAATTCATTTGTACCTTTCTTAAGATTTCATATAAGTTATATATGCTATGTATGTGTCTGTCTTCACTTAGTATAATCTCTAGGTCCACCTATGTTGCTGCAAATGGCATTATTTCTTTCTTTTTTTATGGCTGAGTAATACTCCATTGTATATATGTACCACATCTTCTTCATCCATCCCTCTGTCAGTGGACATTTAGGCTGCTTGCATGTCTTGGCTGTTGTAAATGGTGCTGCAGTGAACCCTAGGGTGCATGTATCTTTTCAAATTATGGTTTCTCTTGTAGTTCCCATCATGGCACAGTGGAAATGAATCCGCCTAGGAACCATGAGGTTGTGGGTTCGATCCCTGACCTTGCTCAGTGGATTAAGGATCCGGTGTTGCTGTGAGCTGTGGTGTAGGTCACAGACAAGGCTGAGACCCCAGGTTGCTGTGGCTGTGGTGTAGGCCGGCCCCTGTAGCTCTGATTGGACCCCTAGCCTGGGAACCTCCATATGCTGCAGGTGTGGCCCGAAAAAGCAAAAATAAAAAAATAAAAAATAAAAATATAAAATTATGGTTTCTCTGGATATATGCCCAGCAGTGGGATTGCTAGATCATACGGTAGTTCTAGTTTTAGTTTTTTAAGGAACCTCCATACTGTTATGCATTGTGGTTGTATCAATTTACACTCCTACCAACAGTGTAGGAGTGTTCACTTTTCTTCCCAACCTCTCCAGCATTTGTTATTTGTAGATTTTTTGATGATGGCCATTCTGACCAGCATGAGTTGGTACCTCACTGTGGTTTTGATTTGCATTTCTCAAATAATTAGCGATACTGAGAATCTTTTCATGTTTGAAAGCTTTTTTTTGTTTTTGCTTTTTTTAGGGCCATACCCATGGCATATGGAAATTCACAGGCTAGGGGTCGAATCAGAACTGTAACCTCTGCCTTCACCACAGCCACAGCAACTTCAGATCAGAGCCACGTCTGTGACCTACACCACAGCTCACGGCAATGCCGGATTCTTAACCCACTGAGTCTGAGTGAGGCCAGGGATCAAACCTACATCCATATGGATGCTAGTTAGTTTCGTTTCCACTGAACCACAATGGGAACTCCTGCATGCCTTTGAACATCAGCTTTCATCACTGAACACTCTCCATGAGCCAGATCACTTATATATCTTTACTTTTAATCCTCACGATGACCTTATAAGGCAGGCATGGGTCACAGAATAATACGAATGTTTCCCCAAAGCTGTCTTGCATCCTAATTTCCAGAAACCAAGAATATGTTATCTTACATGATTAAAGGGTCTTTGCAGATGAGATTGCGTTAAGGACCTTGAGTTGGGGAGGCTTCCTGGATTATCCAGGTGGGACCTTATTAATGAAAGTGAGAAGTGGGAGAGTCAGGGTCAGAGAAGGAGGCGTGACAGTGCGGCTGAGCCAGGGTGATGTGACGTGGGAAAAACTCAGCCTGCCATTGCTGCTTTGAGGGTGAAAGAGGACACTAGCTGAGGAGTGTGGTGGCCTCTAGAAGCTGGGAAAGGCAAGGAAACTCAGGGGAAATACAGCCCTGCTACCATCTTGATTTTAGCCCATTGGGGCCCATTTTGGACTTCTGACCTCTAGAACTGTAAAGTAAATTTCTTTGTTTTAAGCCACCATATTTGTGGTGATTTGTTAGGGCACCAATAAAAATGAACACAGTAGTGAGTTCCCATCATGGCTCAGTGGTAATGAACCCGACTAGTATCCATGAGTACTTGGGTTTGATCCCTGGCCTCATTCAGTGGGTTAAAGGATCTGGCTTTGCTGTGACTGTGGTATAGCTCAAATCTACAGCTCTGATTCAGCCCCTAACCTAGGAACTTCCATAGGTGGAGGGTGTGGTCCTAAAAAGACAAAACAAGAAACAAACAAAAAACAAACAAACACAGTGGGTATCTTTGTCTCCATTTTATAGTTGAGAAAAACTGAAACAAGAACCTGAACCAGGATCGAAATCTAATTCTCTATGACTTCAAAGCCACACTTACCCCTAGACTCAATCATCGCCCCTCTTAAATTTGTTTAACTAATGTCCTCACTGAAATCATCAAATATTTAATTGCTGCAACAAATACTTCAAAAAGAATCACTGATGATCTTATTTTGAATAGATCTGCTTGCCACAACTAATTTATCAAGAGAAAAGGCAGCATCAGTTGAATCTTGCCTGGAGAATTTATGAGGAGAAAACCAGAATATCTAAATTTCCCCATGGAAGCACTTAAAGTTAAGGGGATTAGTAAAATCGTTACTCTTTAGCTTGTTTATTCACTTGGTTGAATTTATGGTATATCCTAGGTACACTTAGCAGTACACTGGTCATAAAAAGACATCATTAATCATCAGGGGAATATAAGTTAAAACCATGCGATTGCACTAAACATCCACTAGGACTGTTCAAATTTATTTATTTATTTATTTTTTTGTCTTTTTGCCTTTATGTAGAGCCGTACCCACAGCATATGGAGGTTCCCAGGCTAGGGGTCTAACAGGAGCTGTAGCCGCCGGCCTTCGCCACAACCACAGCAACGCAGGATCCGAGCCGCGTCTGCAACCTTCACCACAGCTCACGGCAACGCCGGATCCTTAACCCACTGAGCAAGGCCAGGGATTGAACCCGCAACCTTATGGTTCTTAGTCGGATTTGTTTCTGCTGAACCACCACAGGAACTCCTTAGCATGTAATTTCTATCTCAAGTTTTGAAGAAAGAACCGGGAGTTGAAACAAGGGGGAAAAGAGTCTCTTCTCACCCTGGGGTCCTTCGTATGATCAGTGTGCATAGAATTAGGATTTTTAAAAGGGAGGTGAGTGGAGTGGAGGACAGGGCACCAGGCAGGAACCAGAAACTTCCTTCTGGTCTCAGTCCCTTCTTTGACTTATGCACA